>CAUYON010040007.1:0-32162 GCA_963573935.1 Arctocebus calabarensis | reverse complement strand
TTGCCAGGGCAGTTCTCCCACAATGGCTCCACACAGCCCACCACCAAACACTGGCAACTCCGTCTGGCTTGGTGGCCCAGTCTGGGGTTCCAGACAACACTCAAAAACCCCGCACTCCTGCCCAAGTTCTCCCAAGGCAGTTAAATCAAGTGCTAAGTCCAAAAGAAACCCAAATGGCTCACAGGCAAGGCCCTTCCAGCCTGCAGTCCCACTGCTGCCCCACCCACAGCCGCCGACAGGATCAGACTGAACGAACAGATGCAACCACTTGCCCAATCTCCATCGCTTTAGCCTTCCTCAGGGTGTCCAGAAGCCTCACGCTGTCTCCTGTGTCCCCAAAGGGAAGTTTCTGGGCAGATCCTGCCTGGCAGAGATGCCTGAAGTCCTCTCTCCCCAGTCTCACTGTGCCCAGCCGCAAGGAAGCTGTTACTCGTCCCTCAATATTTTTCTATTGAATACAATTTTTTGTTGTAGATATTTTGTGAATACCTATTACTAGTATTCTTAACTTACTAAGAGTTTTTATCAATAGTGGGAGTTCTGTTTTATTCAAATATTTTTCTGTATTAGTTGTGATAATTATGATTTTGTTCTCTGTAGCACATTAAAGTAGTGAATTATACTGATTATTTTTCTTACATTAACTAACTTAGTATTCTTGAGATTAACTTAATTTGGTAACAGTATGTTTTCCTTTCTATATATTGCTGGATTTAATTTATTCACATGTTATTCAGGATTTCTTTTTTAAATTTCAAAATACATAATATTGTGGGGGTGCAAATATTTTGTTTCCATGAACTGCTCTTGTACAATTTGAGTCAAAGTTGTGAGTGTGCCCATTCCTCAGGTAGCATGCATTGTACTCATTAAGTGTGAATTTGACCATCCCCTCCTCCTCCCTTCACCTGCTTGGTTTCTATTGAGTTTTACTTTTATGTGTGCCCATGAATACTGAGCAATTAGTTCTGTTTTAGTAATGGGTACATGTGGTGTTTGTTTTTCCATTCTTGCAATGCATCACATAGATGAATGATCTCTAGTCTATCCAAGTTGTTAGAAGAGATATTAGGTCATTATTTTTAAGTTGATTAATACAATTTGGTATTTGTGCACCATGGGCTACTATGCAGCCATTTAAGAAAAATGGTGACCTAATACCTTTTGTAATAACTTGGATAGATCATTCATCTATGTGACTCATTGCAAGAATGGAAAAATAAACATCACATGTACCCACTATTAAAATGGAACTAATTGTTCAGTATTCATGGGCACACATAGAAATATAACTCAATAGAAACCAAGCAGATAAAGGGAGAGGGAGGGGATGGTCGAATTCACACTTAATAGGTACAATGCATGCTACCTAGGAGATGGGCACACTCACAACTTTGACTCTAACTGTATAAGAGCAATTCATGTTACCAAAACATTTGTACCTCCGTAATATTGAGTATTGATGGGCATTTGGTTTGATTCTACATTTTCGTGATTGTGAACTGGGCTGCAGTAAACATTCCAGCCTACATGTCTTTTTGATAAAATGACTTTTTTTTCCTTTGGGTAGATCCCTAGTAGTGAGATTGCTGGATCAAATAGCAGGTCTACTTTTAGTTCTTTAGGGTAGCTCCATACTATTTTCCAAAGACACTGTACTAGTTTGCAGTCCCACCAGCAGTGTTCCTGTATCTCCACATCCATGCCAACATCTGTCATTTTGGGACTTTCTGATAAACGCCATTCTCACTGGAGTTAAGTGATACTTCATTGAAATTTTGATTTGCATTTTTCTGATGATTAGAAATATTTGAGCATTTTTTTATGTGTTTATTGATCATTAGTCTACATTCTTTTGAGAAGCTTCTGCTCGTGTCTTTTGCCCACTTGTTAGGGGGTTGTTTGATTTTTTTCTTTTGGATTAATACGAGGTTATATATGTTTGGGTGCCCATTAGGTGGGAACATACTGCACCCCTTCCCTACTTCTTAATGCTTTGTTTAAATTCTTTATAGATTCTGGTTATCAGCTCTTCATCAGAGGACTATTTTCTTCTATGCTATAGGTTGTATCTTCACTGTATTGATTGTTTCCTTGCCTGTTCAGAAGGTTTTTAATTTAATCAAGTTCCATTTGTTAATTTTTGTTGTCACTGTGATTGTCTTCTTTATAAAGTCTTTGCCTAGGCTGGTATCTAGAAGACATTTTCCAACATTTTCTTCTAGAATTCTTATAGTTTCATATCTTAGGGTTAAGTCTATTATCCATCAGGAATCAATTTTTGTGAGTGGTGAGAAGTGTAGATCCTGTTTCAGTCTTCTATATGTGGCTATCTGATTTTCACAGGGAAATTTATTGAATAGGAATTCTTTTCTCCAATGTTATCTTCTTCTTTGTCAAAGATCATATTGCAATGGAAGGGTAATTTTATGTTTGAATCCTCTGTTCTGACCCATATCCTTATGATTTAGACATATCTCTTGTGAGAAGTGCTGTTGAGAAAATAAAGAAGGACAGTAGTGGTAAATGCAAATTTACCTATTTTCAAATATAAATAGGTTGATCAAGGAAGAGGTCACAGAGAAAATGTTACTTGTACAAATGATTAATTAGGGGAAGAGCACCTCAGAGACCAGTGATTCAGGTGCAGAGAATGGCAAAGAAAATGGCTGTGGTGGGGGACAGATGTGGTAGATTCCAAAAACAGTGAGGAAAATAGCCCAGCTGCATAGAAGAGAACAAGTGGATGCAATTAGGGATCATCTGAGAGCAGATGAGGAAAGCAGGCCTCTACTCTCTGTTTATGAGTGGCTTCTACACTGAATGAGATTATAGTCCATTGGAGAGTTTGAGCAGAGAATAGGGGCAGAAGAAGGGAGAAGTGTTGAGGTCATGGCGATTATCCAACTGAGAGATAAATGTAGCTTGAACCAATGTGTTAGCTCTTGGAAAGGTGAGAATGTGCAGATTGTTGATGCACTGTATTGTGAATATAGAGCCACAGAACAGGCTAATGGATTTGATAATGGGTTGAGAGGAAGAATGGATTAAACCATGACTCCAGGGTTTCTAGTGCTTGCAACTAAAAGCTTGAAGTTGACCTTACCTTAGGTGGGGGAATACTGAGGGTGGAACAGGTTTTAGGAGAAGATGAGAATTCAGTTTTGGACATATAACAAAACAAAAAGGAATTTTATGTGCTTACAGTCCTAAAGACTAAGGAGGAAGAGACAGAAGGGAAACTTAAGCCTAGGGATTTAAGACTGTAGTGTACAATGATCATGTGTGTGAATAGCTACTACACTCCAGCCTGGGCAACATACCAAGATACTGTCTTTAAAAAGAAAAGGAAAATAATTGTATTTATTAGTAATCTGTATTTCATTTCTCTATTTTTTCTTGATGTTTTCTTTTAGGGACAGGTTCTTGCTCTGTCATCCAGGCTGGAGTGCAGTGGTATAATCATAGCTCACTGCAACCTCAACTCCTAAGTTCAAGTTATTTTCCCACTCCAGCCTCCCATGTAGCTAGGACTACAGGTGTCCACCACCATGTATGGCTAATTAAAACAATTTTGTTTTGTAGAGACAGGTTTCTCTATGTTACCCAGGCTTCCTTTTGTATTTTTGGTTGCTTTGAAATCTTATTGCAAGGAATGGTATGTATAAGACTGCCACAATTTTAGAAGTTATTGAGATATTCTTTTTTGACAAAACACATAATTTTTGTAAATACTCCATAAACTTTGGGATGAAAGTGTATGGTTATTATGTGAATAGTGTTCTTTTTGTCTCATATTTACTCTTATCACCACTCAGTAAGTCAAAATTTCATTATTTCAATCTTCCTATTAGAATTTCTTTGTTGTCCATCTGCTCTCTCAAACCTTCAGGAAATATTGGGAGAAAAATCTCTATATTTTTATTTTCTTTTAGCAGTTATGTCTATTGGCTTTAAATTATAATGTGATGATAATATTACTCACTTTTTATCCTTTTGATCATATGTCTGAAATTTGTTTCATATATGCTTTGTAGAAATTTAGTATGCATAGAAAAATATACAAATAATGGCATTGTATCTTGATGATTTCTCACCAATTGGACATCATGTGTGATGGAATCACTGACTTCAACATGTAGAACATATCAGTACAACAGAAGCTCACATCAGGATGTTATGAGATAGGAATCATAAAAAGTCCATATTTAGGCAGCTTTTCCCATCTCTGGGGCATGTGACTGGTTCATTTATGAGCATGAAATCCTATCATAATGAATGATAGGGGAGTGGTTCTTGACTGGATTCAGTGAATGAGATCTTCTTTCCTCAGGATCACTGGCACATTTCCCACTGCACACTGCTTAGGGAGAATGTATCTATAAGTGTTCTTGGCAGCCTTACTATCATTGGGAAAAAATATCTTCTGTCAGAACAGAACTTGCTCCATGAACCCAGAGATGAGAAGAAGAAAAGAAGAAACTTGTGTGAGCACATCTTCTGCAAGTGGATCCAGCCAAGCCTGCAGATTCATTCACTTCCTCATGCCCCTGGGACAGACACTCTGGTCTCCTTCATTGCTCAGGCCAGTTTAAGCTGAGCCCCAAGTCTCTCGATTCTCATATATACCCTTTGAGATTAATATCATTATGTTTACAGAGAAAGTCCTAGAACCAGAAAGTTCAGGGATGGGCTCAAAGTCATAGAAGATAGTCCAGATATTTCGACTTCAAGTTAAAAACTCTGGGTATGAAATTAACAGTATTGACATTTTTTTCTCAACTGTTTCAGGAACTCTATATTTTTTCCCCCCAAAGATAAAAATCCTGATGTTGACAAGCATCCAGGCTTTCTACAAATAGACTTCAATATACTGTCCTTAACTTATTTCCCACCATTGCAAAAACTGTGCATTCTGTCCCATCAAATCCTAGGTCACCTGTCTTTGCTCACACCCTCCACACACCTCCCTTCTCAACCTATTGACAACATTCGTACAGCCTTTGTCTTCAACTCTATGGGAGATGTCATGGTGGAGTTGAGTCTCTTGTGTGAATAGGCGTTCATTCCCCATAGACATTGGGAGGAGTGGGGCTCCAAGTGTGTGCTCTTGAGCTTTCTCACCTGAGGAGGCCAAGTTCAAAGCCTCTTTAGTTATGCAAAATTACAGGAAGATCTCTATGAAGTGATTCCATGTACTCCTGGGAGAGATTCTCCAGGGCATATGATTCTATGTCAAATAATGTTATAGAAGCAGTGCACTAAATCACTAAGTTGTGTTTATGAATAGGTGGCTTTTGACTACTTCTGATAAAGTAGCATGAAAGTTAAAGAACAGAGTCAAGAGGTAAGAAGTGCAGATCATTGCATGGTGAAGACAGAGGCTGACAATGTTGTTCATTTTCCTGTCTATATTTCTCCACACTGATAGTTGGAAATGCTGTTGAAATGATGTGTCAGTGCTCAGGAATTGCTAGAAATGGCTGAAAGATTTCAATCAGGAGACTTTTGGTTTGATGCAAGTCAATTTCTGTTCAGAGAAAAGTTCAGGTGATAATTAGAAGTGTTTTGCATACATTAACATCACAAGTTGGAAGTTTGCAACTGAAAGGGAGGAAATTTGATCAGTAAGTCCAACACTTACCTCTTTCCATCAGTAGGCTGAAGCCTAGGAAAGGGACTGATGTTCTTAAACATTACTTGCTATTGAGTTTTTCAAGATACAGTTAGGGTCGTCCAAGGGTAGAGGAAAGATGGAGCATCCATGATCAATCATTCTTTGCCATTTAGGATACTTTTGTTCCTTTGCATGCTCTTAACCAATCCTATAAATGTTTTTTATTTTTTACATGGTACTCTAAATTTTCTAATTTTTAAAATATACCCACTTTAATATATTTGGGACTGAATACACATTGTTCTTTTGTTCCCCATTAGGTCTGAGTTTGAAATAATTTGATGCTTTAGAGCCTATTTTATTAGTTTAGGAGATTTTTCAGCATCCAATAAATAATTATTGTGGACTATATGGGCATTTGATTTTAATAAATGACTATGCTTTATATAAAACTCAGGAAGAAATCAAGTTGTATTCTACTATCTGCTACTGTCCTACAGATCTGCCCTCAAGACAATATTATATGTCTTCAGCTTGCTGGGTCTGTCTGTCCTCCTGGTTTGCTAATTTCCCACAGCAAATTTCCTCTGGTTTTCAGTACATCCCACAAAGGCCAGTATGCCTCCATTCCAGTTGCGTGGTGTTACCAAGCACTTTTTGACTTGAGCCAGCCTTCCTTCTCCCACCCAATGGCTCTTCCACCCAGAATATCCTATGATTGTAGTTGTTTATCCTCCCCTATCACTCTTTTCAGGTGTATTCTTTCCCTTAATTTAAATTATAAAGGATTTGTTATTAATTACCAATAATTTTGTGTACTTGCTTGTTTTAGACACTTTATTTCTTAAAAATATTATCTAGAATTTTCTTACTTTTTAATTAACTTATTCTAGAAATACTGGTTTAACATCCATTGTGGGCCAGAAAGTAGCACAATATTTGCCCTCTTGGACTTATGCTCTAGTAAGGTATAAGAGCCAGTTGTCCCAGAGTCCTTGAGTAAGAGGAGAGTGGTACTATTTTATATACCATATTGGTTAAAGGGCTAGAAACTATTTTGTGTAGTTTGCTTGGCTCTTCACTTAACTTCAGTCTCAAATGTGTTCTTGCATGTACAGAGTCTAGAAAATGGCAGGTGATCAATCCATGCTTGCTGAATAGTTAAAAATTAAATGAAGTTTTTAATGATGAGGATAGTGGGAAGAGAGAAGAAGAAAGAGATTGAGAGACAAAACATTTATCACACAGTGATAAAAAAATGGGCATTTTTTTTTAAGCCATCATAGTCACAAGGATGGGCCTTAGAAATCTGTAGAAATCTCAAAACTTCTACACCTGTATAAATTCCAGTATAATTAGTCAGGTCCACTTTGGGAAGCTATAAATAAGTCTGAAGCAAATTTTCATAGTCTATAGGTCACCAAAGATAGTTGCATCTGAAATACAACCCTCTGTGTGTGTTTCTACAGAGCATTTTCATCTTTAACCAAGTCATAAATAGGCATCTTGATTCAAATAAATATTTTCAATAAATTTACATAAAATTTGCTGAAACTTTGAATTATGAGGTCATTATCAAAATATTGGGTAGTTTATTCAATCTATCTAATTTTTAACACTTTATCTGGGTAGTTTATTCAATCTATCTGATTTTTAACACTTTACAATTTAAATTTTGTATTTAAATTAAATTGAATTAAATTAATGATATCTGAAGTAATGTTATGGGATTAGAATCTAAGCTATAAAATATTTGTTTTAAGATTATGTTTAATTTTCAAACTGTGACAGTGTATAAGTTGAAATAGAACTTCAATATCATTATGCATTTTTAGACAAGATTTCTGAGCAAGGAATTCTTCATTTCTCCTTTATATTTGAAAGATTTATTAATTTATATATCTGGCAATTATCCAAAACTGTCAAAGAACATTTCTGACAGGATGAGCTCCACTTCTCATCTTTTGCCAGAATTTCTGGGGTGAGTGCAGACTGGAATTCTCAGCTAATGGATTGTGACTTCATTCTTTATATTCTATATCCATACAAACAACATAGGGCTGCATTACTCAAAATGAAAAGACAAAATCAAAGCTCTGTGGTTGAATTCATTCTCCTGGGCTTTTCTACTTTTCCTGAACTCCAAGACCAGCTCTTTTGCCTTTTCTTGGTTATTTACCTGGTGACCTTCCTGGGAAATGCCATCATTATAGTCATCATCTCCCTGGACCAGAGCCTCCATGTTCCCATGTACCTGTTCCTCCTGAACTTGTCTGTGGTGGACTTGAGTTTCAGTGCGGTCATCATGCCTGAAATGCTGGTGGTCCTCTCCACTGAGAAAACTACAATTTCTTTTGTGAGCTGTTTTGCACAGATGTGTTTCATTCTTCTTTTTGGTGGGACTGAATGTTTTCTCCTTGGAGCTATGGCTTATGACCGATTTGCTGCAATTTGCCATCCTCTGAATTACCCTGTGACTATGAACAATAGGGTTTTTATGAAATTAGTAACATGTTCCTGGGTCTTAGGTGTTATGTTAGGTGCTGTGCAGACCTCATGGGTGTCTAGTTTTCCCTTTTGTGGCCCCAATGAAATTAATCACATATCTTGTGAAACTCCAGCAGTGCTAGAGCTTGCCTGTGCAGACATCTTCTTGTTTGAAATCTATGCCTGTGCAGGCACCATTTTGATTATTTTGGTTCCTTTCTTGTTGATACTCTTGTCTTATATTCGAATTCTTTATGCCATCCTGAAGATGCCATCAACCACTGGGAGGCAAAAGGCCTTTTCCACCTGTGTCTCTCATCTCACATCTGTGACCCTCTTCTATGGGACAGCCAGTATGACTTATTTGCAACCCAAATCCGGCTATTCTCCAGAAACCAAGAAACTGATGTCATTGTCTTACTCATTGCTTACACCTCTGCTGAATCCACTTATCTATAGCTTGCGCAATAGTGAGATGAAAAGGGCATTGATAAAAATATGGAGAAGAAAAGTGGTTTTACATACTATCTGACTGTGTTCAGAAATCATGTAAGATTTGGTCACTGTCCAACTGTACTCTATTTAGGTTTAATGAATTTTGAAAATAATTTCTATTACTTGGTATGAATACTATGCTTCTTTTGCTGAGTTCTTCAAGTCTGATCATACATCAAGGACATTTTTATATGGCAATGCTTTGATTCTTTTTATAGATGCATAATATTTTAAAATATGGGGTATAACATAATTTCTTCAACAATTCGTTTAATAGTAACTCTATTGATAATACTTTTTTTGCCATAATAGATAATATAAAACAAATAACCTATTTTTCTATGTTCATGAACTCTGGTGCTTTAATTTTTTTTTTTTATTTTGAGACAGAGTCTCACTATGTCACACTCTGCAGAATGCTGTTGTGTCACAGCTCACAGCAACCTCAAACTCTTGAGCTTAAGTGATTCTCTTGCCTCAGCCCCCCAAGTAGCTGGGACTACAGGTGCCCACCGCAATGCCTGGCTATTTTTTTTGTCGTACTTGTCATTGTTATTTTAGCAGGCCCAGACCGGGTTTGAACCTGCCAGCCCTGGTGGATGTGGCTGGTGCCCTAACCACTGGATATGGGGGCCAAGCCCAGTGCTTTAATTTTTACAGAATTACTTTCACAGAGTAAATTAGAAGTGTGAAAGCAAATGTGCACTTGTTATTTTTCATAGATGTTACTGGTTAACTTTTTAAGTCTTTATTCTCATTTTAAGTACTTCTGATCCACCCAAGACCAATTCTGCCTCACTGATTGGGTTGAACTCCAAAAGGCCTACAGGTAAAGAAGTATAACAAATCAGGTCACATTAATTCTAAATGTGAAGTATGTGCTGGGAACTTCTATGGTTGTGATGTTGTTTGGGGAGATAGAAATTATCTATCTCCTCTTCTAAATTTGGCCACAGTTTAAAAAATTTATATCATTCCGATGAATAGAAATTGCTACTATGCTTCACACATAACAGCCTAATCATGTCGTTTGTTCATACTGCTCTCCGTGGTAGTTTTTAGTTATAGTCACTGCAGCTGCTATTGCTGTTAGTTGACTAGTTTGTACCCACTCTCTCTTTTCTTCAGTAATAAACACCAATTTCCTTAAAGATAGCAATAGATCTTCCAAAACAAGCAGTTGCTCAGTTTCTCTTATAAATGAGGGTGGCTTGTGACACAGTTTTGACTAGCTATATGTGGGTGAACATCCTTGGGTGAGGCTTCTGTGAAAACTCTTTAAAAGAGTGTGACTTAATTAATAGGAACTTTTTGCTTTGTCCTTTCCCTTGTTTCTACCTGAAAGCAGCCTTGAGACTAGAGGTGGAACAGCTATATTGCAACACAAGTTACAAATGTGAGGAGAAAAGCCAGTCTCTAAAGAGGGAGAGTGGAGTTTGGGTCTGGGATGCACTGTGCAGCATCCTCACATCCCTCTCCTCTTTCTTTACTGTTACTTTCGACAAATAAACTTTGTCTTTATTTAATTCACTATTTGATGGCTTCCTATTGCAGCAAAACCCAATTCAGACTAATATTATTACCAAAGAATGTGCATTTGAGAAAACTTACGTGGAATAGATAATTTGACACTTTTGCCAACAACATAGTTAAGACTTAAGGATAGAAAATTAAAAAATATTTTTGTGTTGTTTAGATCTGAAAGAAAAACTGTGGGACTACAATACTAATGGTCATGAATAAAGTTTGACAAGAAAAAGAATATTCTAGAGATTTGGTTTTATTCCAGAATTAAAAATCTTCATTCCTGCCCAAGGTCAGTAATCAAGGAGCAGAACAATGTCCTCTGTTCTTGTTTTCTAGTATCTCAAACCACAGGAGATGCCTCAACAGAATTGACTGGAGGTAACAAGACATCTTAACCAGAGATAAGGTCCACCAAAACCACCAACTACAGTTAAGAAAGAATAGTTCCAAGAGCCATGACATGCGACATTGGTCACATAGGCCTGAGCTCAACCTCTGACCCTCTCCACCCCATCAATCCATGTATTTCTGCTTAAAGGCAGGGCTGCAGTTTTTTGAGATGCTAGCCTGCTGTCTTTCTCATTTGCTAGCAAATAAGAAACTTCTCTTTCCTTTTCCTCAAACCACTTGTCTGCACTCTTCATTCTCACTGATTTAGCCTGGAGGATAAGTACCCAACTTTGGTAATACAATTTGGTATTCCTGGGTGGGCCTATCAGTGCACTGGTGCCCCATGTCTACCAGTGCCCCATGACCACTGCATGACTGGAAGAGGCAGAGAGCAGCTCCAGGTCAAGCTGTGGGTGCTTGCCAGTAGAATCACCATCTTTTCTAGGTGAGAGAGTGAGAAGCCGCTCCAGCAGTTCCTAGCACTGTTTAACTCTAGTGAACTCCCATTTATCTTTCCCCAAATTAGATGCACCTTCTCACAACCCAAATCTGGTTGAGGAAAAACAAAGGGATTTGGGAATAGTCATGACACCTGGGCCTTGGCATAAAACGTGAGATTGTTTATGTTGGGAATTCTCTGTAATGTCCACTTTTCAACCCTTGTTTGTTGCTGTTGTTGGTAAGTTTTGTTTTAACACGGGAGGCTTTGTTTGTATTCCATATGAAAGTACCTCAGGGAGAATCTTGGCTGAATGGTCAACTTATGCCTATAGGCCTATGTCTAAAAAAGAATGGTGTTTTATTGTAATACTGCTTGGCCAATGTATGTGCTGCAGTGGTTCTCAACCTTTCTAATGCTGCGACCTTTTAATGCAGTTCCTCATGTTGTGGTGACCCCCAACCATAAAATTATTGCTCATCCGCAATAAGTAATATATTCAGTAGATCCCTCTGAATCTTTAGAATGCATCAATCAGGCCTATCAGAAACACACAGATGTGGAACCAGAGACCCCTGAAAATGTTCACACAGTTAATATGACTTTGTAGGGAAGAGTGCTCCAAATACAAGGAGGAAACTACTTCATTGTATAAGGAAAAATTAGCAGGAATCCCCTGCAGCTTGTTGATATTACCTTTAAAATATATAATGCTTGAGAAGAACAGAGATTGATGTCTATGTGTGTTCTGGTAGCTGCTCCAACCCAGCATCCTCTGAGCCAGTCAAAAGGAAAGGGTGAAAAAAGTTTCCTTGGGTTGAAGTACAATCAGTGTGCTTTTTGTAAAGAGGAAGGACTCTAGAAAAAAACACTGCCTAAAATTGCAAAGGGCTCCAGGTGACAAGAAACTCCCAGGACAGCAGATAGTTTCTTAAGCCCAGGACTTAGATGATGAATGGGGGGCCCTGAAGCTTCATGCCTCCAAATATCCCTATGGGAGCCCCAGGTACAGTTGACAGTGGGAACTTGATTAGTGGACTTTTTAATTGACACAGGAGGTACCTTTTTTGTTCTAAACTCTAAACTAACTTCCCTTAGCAAGGACATGATGGGAGTGTTCAGGGTAACAGGGGTCAGATCCCAACAACGCAGGCTCCGACCTCTTGAGTGCCAAGTGGAACAATAAAAGTTGAGACATCGTGTCTTATTTATATATGCCAGACTGTCCAATACCTTTCCTAGGATGTGATTTATTATGCAAGATGAATGCCCAAATTACCTTTTCTCCAGAGAAGCAACAACTCTACCTGCAGTTCCCACCCAGAAATGCTCTCCAGTTTCCAAGTCTACTCACTGATAAGGAAGAAGAAACAAGGTCTACAGAAAAGCTCATATGGCCAATGGTAATCTGGGATATGCCATAATAGCCATCCTAATTACCATTCTGTTAAGACAAGGGGCCTCACACCCTCTTAAGAAACAATACTCCCTTAAAAAGAAAGTGTTGGAAGGCACTCAATCTATATTGAACTATCTAGAGCAGTTCAGTATAGAACTAGCTATTTAGAGCACGGACTAATCTGTCACTGTCAGTCCCCTTATAATATGCCAATTTTACCTGTCAAGAAGCCCCATACCAGCAAGTATAGATGTGTAAAGGATCTATGTTCCATTAAAGATATTAATACAAAACATATGCTTTTTAGTGCCAAACCTATGTCTTTTAATAGCAGTACCAGGTAACTATGACTGGCATTCAGTACTGGATTTAAAAGATGCTTTCTTTTGCATTTCATTGGAAAAAAGACTTAACTCCTCTTCGCATTTGAATGGCAGGATCTGAGACTCGCTGACTTCACAGTATTGCCAACTGTATTACCTCAGGGGTTAAAAAACTCTCCTACCTGTTTAGTGAGAACTTAGCAAGAGACTTGTGGAACCTACAATTGGACTAAAGGATTCTGTTATAATATGTGGATGGTTTATTTATAGTCAGCCCTGTCTCCCAAATACAGTGACTAGACTAAATCATCTAGCCTCATGGGGCTATGAAGTGTCACCCATAAAGGCACAGATTTGCAAACAGCATGGTGCTTACTTGGGATTCCAAATTAGCAAAGGAGCCCACAGCATAGTGTCTGACCCAAATCAAGTCATCTTGCATCTTAAGGTGCCCCCAAATAAAAGACAACTGTGTAGGTTCCTAGAAATGTCTAGATTTTGTTGCATCTGGATCCTGAATTTTAGACTAATGGCAAAACCTTTATATGAGACCCTTAAAGGGACAGTTGTGGCGAGCCTGATATGAAGCACAGACTGTCAGGGTGCCTTTGGAAAACTAAAGCAGAGTCTTATGACTGCTTCTGCTTTGGGGTTGCCTGACTTGCAGAAAGAATTTAAATTGCATGTTCATAAAATACAAGGAATGTGCCTTGGAGTTTTATTACAGATGCTGGGAGATATCACATGGCCCTTGGTTTGGAAGGGCTGGACACACGGTGATCGTGGATTGATGCGTACTGGAAGCAATGGCACTAGAAGGCTGAGCTGATTGCTTTAACTAGGGTTCTTCAGTTATCTAGGTGGGGCAAGGTAAACATTTATGCAGACTCTAAACATGTTTTGATGGCTGTGTGTGCTTGTAGTGCCATCTGGAAGAAGGGGCTCTTGATGGCAGGAATTAAAGATATTAAGTATGTAACAGAAACAATGGCCTTGATACAGGCCGTGGGTGAGCCCAAGCAAATGGTGATCATGCACCACTCTCGTCACCAAAAAGGAGACACTTATGTTTCATAAAGAAAACAGACCACTGACAGTGGTTCTAAGAAGGCTGCTGAAGGTGACCTGTTCCTCAGGGCCTTGATAGCCCAGCTAGATTAAGATCAATGTAAACCCCACTACACTGTTGAGGTTGAAGAGGGAGCTAAAGACTGAGGCTGTGGCCCTTGGGAAGATGCAGGGAAGTGGAGACAATTCTCATGGACTCATTCTTCTACCTGAAGCCTTAGTTCAGCCTCTTAGGCATCTACACCAATGCGCACATTCTGGGCATGATACCCTCATGGATTTGGTGGGACCTCATTTAAGAGGACGTTTGCAACAAACTCTCTAATAAATAACATAGACCTACACTCTATGTGCTCAAAACAATGCAAAAACAGAAAAGTGACCTGCTGCACAGGGAACTGAGCATGTAGGGGCTGACCTTTGCAATGACTGGAAGATTGATTTCACTCAGGTGTCGAAAATGACTGGAAACTTCAAATACTTGCTTGTATTAGCAGACACGTTTTCAGACTGGGTAGAGGCTAGCTTACCTGACCTGAATAGTGAGAGTGTCTGAAGTTACCTGAATCTTTCTGAAGGAACTCATTCTGAGGTATGGACTCTCTTCTTCCCCACAGAGTGATAATGGACCCTCTTTACATTGTAGGTAACTCAACAAATAAATAAAGCTCTGCATTTAGAATGGAAATTGCATGCATCCTGGAGACCTCAGTCTGTGGGGAAAATGGAGAAAATGGCACACTTGATCATAGCCAAAAGGCCAAGAAGTGATAAAAAATGGAGAAAGTGAATAATACTTTAAAGAATACTATAATAAAATCAATGCAGGAAACCCTTCTAAAATGTGTTAAGGAATTGCCACTTGCCCCCCTGTCAGACAAGCAAGCTTAAGTTAAGCTCCTATGAAATAGTTTACGAGAGACCCTTCCTAGAATCCTGAAGTAAGTGTGGTAATATAACCATTAGTCGTAAAACAATGTTGTTCAGGGCAGGATTAAGATGATCCAGGGCACTCTTGTCCTTAGAAGAGCTAGAGGTCCTAACTAAGGACTTAACAGCATAAGAAATGTACCACAATGGAAGCTGAGCCCTAATAAGGCATTGTTACTATACTAATTTCCTTTTCCTCTCTGTCTGTTGTAGCAACACAATTAGATCTTATCTTCCCACCTTATTAGCAGCCTGCTGAGACAAATGTATCATTTTGCTTAGTATATTATTCAGGTTGAGGCTGCCCCAAGTTTGCCAATTTTCAAGGGCTCTGCTGGGGGATTTCCATTACTGACTTATAAGGATGGCCCTTTCTTTTCATCTAAACAGATGGATTTCAAGATGATGAGATTACATCATCACCTCATGAGGTTCCACCCAAAGCTTTTGCACAAGTATGTGTCCCACCCCAGAGGAAGGGAAGAAAAACAACCATCTGAAGTTAGATGCCATTTGAGTGATGACAGTAGCAAGCAAAAGAGAGCAGGCCCTGCAAGGCTCATCTCTTTATCTCTATATTCCAATGAAAATCTCAAAGAAACGCCCTGCTGCTGTGTAGAGTCAACATGCGGTGCTCTAGCAAATTTTCAGTATCTTTGCTGAACACGCAAACTACAGTTACTAAGAAAAAGACCAAATGAAGTTCTTGGGACAGGCTACAGTATCAGTCCCATCGACAAATGTCAGTGAAGCCTAATGAAGTTCCCCTATACCGAAGAGTCAGAACAACTGTGTGTACCAATACTGGCAAAAGCCCATCCTGAAGTCTGGAGTGGATGACAATGCTAGAGGCGGTTCTGAGGTCAGAGTCCTGAAGGAAGAGCAAAATTATTGTTTCTTCATTCCATGGCCTAATGTAGCCATATACAAACACTTCCTCCTCCTCCTCTCCTTCTAAGACAAAGGACCTAGTTAGCCCCATCCCAGAGAAGTTGGCACCAAATAACCCTAACTTAACAAAGCCCTATGGGAAGCTGTGGAATTTGCCCACTCCCTAAAGCCCCGTATAAAAGGGGTCGCTAACTGGGTTCAGATGTCTAGGCGGATCACCTTCCCCTTTCAATAAAACTGGACATAACATCTCCACTCTCGTCATGTGTCTGGGTGCTGCCACTTACACCTTTCAGCATTAATTAGGAGTTAATTATTAAGTCTATGTTTAGTTTATTAGGAGAGTCTGAAGTGCACTATATTTGTGTATTTCTACAGTTATAATTAAATGCAGTTGTTATGGGCTGAGTTACTATGACAGCACCACACTGCCACTACGACAGCACCGCCCCTATGTTGATGTTTTAACCATACTGTCTAAGAATGAAAACAGTGGAATTTTCTTATTTGAAAATAGGGTCTTTCCAGAAGCCATCAAGGTCAAGTGAGAACATTAGGTTGAACCCTTAACCAAAATGATCAATGTCTTTACAAAAAAGGAGAAATTTGAACACAGATAAAGATGGAAAGTGATAATTTCTTGTATATATAAAAAGTCCAAATCTAGGTTGGACTCCAATAATAGATTTTGCCTATAGGAAATGCTCTCTAAAAGGAATTTCATATAAATAATTATAGAATTATTTTTATACTGAAGGATGAGTAAGCTTCATATAGATTACATCACACACATCAAAACACCCTACTTACATTTTTGAAGTTTAATGCAGGTGTGGTTTATAGAAATATTTCCCTTGAGAATTCCTATGATAAGTTGGGAGCTGGGTTAGTTCAAGCTCCTATAATCCCTTTGGAGAGTCTACAACTCTTTTTTTTTTTTTTTAACTTAATATCATCATTCTTAAATTCATCATTTTCCAGGAAAATAAATTGGCTGAGTATTTTTAGAAGTATTAATAATTGCACGACCGAGAATGTGGCTCTGTGACCTTCGTGTATATATGACAATATGTCTTGGTGCCATTGCCTTCAATTAGTTTTCCTTAAAAGGTGAACATTTTGTCATTTTGTTCTGATAGTTAACGTTCAAAACAACTGAGGCCAGCCTTGTTATCATTCATTTATTTGTGCAATAGATATTTCTCAGATATAACCCTATCATTCAAATGACCAAAATTTTTGTTTGGGAATTTGTTTCTCTCTACACTCAGCTCAAATGCTTGGATGCGCAAGATTTACAAGGACCAACCACTGTGGCTGACTCAAGGGTGGAACATGGTGCAGCCAGAATCAATGAAATGCTATTTTCTTCCCCTGGAAATTCCAGAAAAGTGACTCATATTCTTCTTGGATGGACTTAAGTGAGAGACCAAAGGCCCAATGTTGCAGGAGCCAACAAGAGCCCAGGGAAAAACATGTAAAATAGAACCAGTGCACCGTGAGTCAGAGCTGATAATTATAAACTGGGAGACAATGCACAATGGTCAGACCACACATGACACTAGAACTCTGACTCTCTGACTAACAAACTTTGTAGCAACAGCCCACAATGGTTAGGACTTAGTCAATGACCGCTAGTTTCCTAGTTTTTGGTGAATGACTGCCAGTTTCCCTAGTTTCATTCTTGTTCTTGTCCTCTTCAAATTTGGGACCAACCAGAGAAAGGTAATTATGCTTCCCCAACCGATTCCATAAGATGCTTCATGTCTGTTAGCCACCTCTAGCATTCCCAGGCTATCAACCTCTGACTAGAACATACGTATAAACTTTTTTGTCATTATAAAGTGTCCCCACTCTCTGCTTGTCTTTGAGTGAAATATAAGTGGGAGTAGCTAACTCCCTTTCTATAGCAAATGGAATAAATAGCCTATGTTTATTTCTATGCAGGTTTTTTTGTTTATTTCCACAAATTCGGGCTCTGGTTTGAACCTTTGCATCCTTCTGCATTTGGAGCCATTTCCAACCTTGAACTTTTCATTTATATGATTTTATGTAATTTTTGTATAAGTCAATGTGCATGAGTTTTCTGCCAAGTGCAACTGAAAGAATCCTACTTGATACAATAGATGATTTTTTTGTTGTCAGTTTAAAATAATGTACTTGCACAATTGTAGGATACTTTTTCTTAATTTTTTAATTCATATTTTTCCCCTAAGGGTATGCATAGCTTTTGATCTCTCTTTATTGATTTTGACTGAGTGTGAGGTCTTTCAATTTGAAAATTTAAAACTTTTTCTATTGAATGAAAAATTTCTTCAAATGTATCTGTCAGAATGCTTCTATTCTTATCAATCTGATATTATGTGATATCTACAATTCTTAAAATGTAGTTTCATTGGTGCAGTGCCCATAGCACAGTGGTTACAGCATCAGCCACATACACTGAGGCTGGAGGGTTCTACCCTGGCCTGGACCAGCTAAACAACAATGACAACTGCAACAACAACAACAATAACAAAAAATAGCTTGGCATTGTGGTGGGCACCTGTAGTCCCAGCTACTTGGGAGGCTAAGGCAAGAGAATCATTTAAGCCCGAGAGTTTAAGGTTTCTGTGAGCTGTGCCACCACGGCAGTCTACCAAGGGCAACATAGTGAGACTGTCTTAAAAAATATATAGGGTTTCACTGCTGCTCTAGAATGATGCCATAGCTCTCTGCCTCACCGATGACCCTCCTTTGGGAGGAGCCCCCAAACAAACATGAATGGGTTTTGTTACTTATCTATCCTGGGTTGGTATCCTTACTGATAAGGCTGATATCCTACTGCTCCTTATAGCTGACTGACCCAGGTGTAGATATCTGTACCAACCAGATTCTTGGCGGTGTCCTGGAAAGAACATCCACAAATTCTTACCACTGAAGTTCCTTCTCTAGATTTCCCTGCTTTCTGCTAATTATTAACTCCTTGTAGTTAACAAATAAACCTATGTTTAAGCAGTGTGTGTTGGATCCTGTGAAGGAAAGACATTGAAAAAATATCAGGGTAACCCTACTCTCACATTCCAGAGGATGTGCTCACAGTATCACTATTGCACTTTATATCTTCTGGAGACCAAGAGCCTCTGCCAGAAGTCAGAATTAATTAAGCAAAGACATTAATTAAAGCATTTCTTCATGGGGCTGAAAATTTACACTTATTTCCCAACTTCAATTACACAGAACCATCCTGTCTAAAGTAGTTCACAAAAAGCTTGTGCAATGAGGTCAATAGCCTAATATAGCCCAAATGATACAATGTGGAAGTAGAAAAATACCTTCACATTAAGTCAGGAAGGCTTTGCCAACATGTACTTCAACATTCCCCTCAGTGTGAATAAAGTTGAGAGAGGTTTCTTCTTGACTATAAGTCCCAGACCTCACTTAAAAAAAATCATTTACTTTGGAAAACTTGTAATTGCAAATTCATTTTCTGTCTTCTTCTTTGAAATGTATATAAATCTTCTTAGACTCCCCTTGACAGTTTTAAAACCTAGGGACTATAAACATCTAAAGAGATAGCTCCTTCATTTTCAGCCCATGTGGGAGGGTAAGAGTCTAACTTTAGTAAAAACTTTGCTCCAACTTATAAAGCCACCTCTTGTCATGAAGACAGAAAGTTTACTTTATGTAACACAGGTGTCTTATGATTCCCTCCAGGGTTTTATTTTAGCTGAGTTTAGTCTCTCTCTCCTACTACAGTAATCTTGAATAAAGTCTCTCTCGCCTGTTTGACTTTATTCGGTGAAACTCCTACTTTGATGGCCCTTTTAATATTAATTTCACATAGAGTGAAAACAGAAAAATAGCTTTGTCCCTGCTTGATCAGTTGAATTCTGTGGAACTGAAACTGCATTCAGTTTATTGAATAAAACCTCAAGTGACTCGCAGCTTCCAGAATATCCAAACACTCACCCTGGTATGTCTAAGTTTTGAGAGGAGGGGTTACTGCTTACTGTTTACATTAACACGGCTTTACTTTCATAATTTATATTCCGGTAGACTCCTGACCACATCCCAGGGAAATAACTTGTTCCCTGCAGTAACTGCTGAAAAAGCTGGTAAGTCTTTAACAGGGAGTATCTACAGAAAATTTATGCCCAAAGACTCTTTGAAACCCTCCTCTCAAAACTTAGACATACCGAGTGAGTGTTTGGATATGAGGAAACTGCCAGTCACTCGAGGTTTTATTCAACAAACTGAGTAGCGTCAGTTCACGCAAGGATCAAGAGCTATGTTTTGTTGAAGCTCTGAGGTTTTAAGAAAGGGTCTTACAAACACTCCCTGGATTTGATCTTTTCCCTAAAACCATTTCTTTCATTTATTTATATTTATTTATTTATTTTATTATTGAATCATAGCTGTGTACATTAGTGCAATCAAGGGGTACATGTGATAGTTTCATATACAAGCTGAACTATTTTCATCAAACAGATTTACATAGCCTTCATGGCATTTTCTTAGTTATTGTATGAAGACATTTGTATTTTGCATATGGTAAAGTTCGCCTGTACCCTACTAAGATGCACTGTAGGTTTTTTCATTTAAAATCCTGTGCTAGAAGAGACTGGGAATGAAAGACAGACTTATTTTTTGAAACCAGCAAGCCTTGACTCCTTTATAATTTCTCTATATTCTGCAAAAATCTTAATAGTTTGGTCTTTACTGCATTGTTCTCTCCTAGTATTTTATTATATGGTATGATCACTGCTACCATCACCACCACTGCTACCACCACCATCACCACCCTTACCACTTTTCAGTTAGCATTTAGGGTATTTTGCCCCCAAATCTCTTTGGTCAGATCTGCCACTTCATTGGTACATTTTTTATTTTCTTCCTTCTTGCAAGTGATATTTTTGTTGTTTGCTCAGCACATCATTTAGGTGTCCATTTATCTAGCATCTGATAATGTTTTCCTCACTTTCTGTAAGCCCTACATCAGCAATCTCCCTGAAACTCTTTAAACTTTCATTAGCAATATCCTCAGGTGTTTCCTGATTCTGCCTTTTGTCCTCATCCCAAACCCAATATTTATTTTTAGGGGTTTTAATTTTTTTCTAGTTGCATTGATGGTGTGCTTTTGAATTAAGAACTCCATACTGAACTTCAGAGTCAAAGTATTCTATGATAGACATACTTTTATCTGACAACATGAATGTCACTTGTTTTGCATTATTATTATTATTATTATTGCTCAATATTTCATTGGTGCAATCATCTAATTTATTTCTGATTGTGTTTATCTTCGTGCATTCTTTATGAGGTTTTTGTTTCTAGTCCTTATCATAAACATTGTTATTGTTATTAAATTTTAAGCCTCTTTTATTTTGTGAAGACAAAAAGTGGAAGCCAAATAAACACACATGTATACAGAAAATAATAATAATAAAGAAAGAACTAAAGGATGAATCTTATCTTTTTTATCTGGAGGTAATATTTGTGTGTGGTGTATGCGTATGAGGAGGTAGTGACCTTCTTCCAGTTTGTTCAAAGACATGGTGGGAGGGAGAACAGTCAATTTAAGGTAGTGAAAAAGGCCATTATCTTAAATTATTTAAATCAACAGTGTATGTTCAATGAACAAGCACTGTACCAGGTACTGGGAACACAAAGATAAGCAAAACAGTTAATGAGACAGCTATTAAACAAATAAATACACAATAAAAATGTAATTAGAATTGTGATAACTGTCATGAAGAAAAAACACAAGATACCTTGGGATTATAACAGGAAGACTTTATCTCCTCCGGAAGGGGTGGCAGAGAGAAAGTGTTACTTTCTTAGAAGGCCTCCTTAAGAAAGTAAATGCTTAAATGAATCCTTGAAGGCTGATAGGAGCTAGGCAGGCCTAGCTATAGAGGATAGAGCTGTCCAGCTGGAAGAAATAAAGTGCATGAAGTTTTGACTATGAAAGAACTTGATGCCATTCCAGGAAAGGAAAAAGGCTGGAGAGGGAAGAGGAAGGAGTGGGATGAAGAGGTAAGCAGAAGCCAGACCAATCCAAGCCTTGTAGGTAGAATAAAAATCTCTGAACTTCATCTTCTAGCAATAGGTGAACAGTGAAAGGTTTAGCATAAAGTAGTAAGATGGACACATTTGCACTTTTATTTATTTATTTATTTATTTATTTTTTATTGTTTGGGATTCATTGAAGGTATAAAGAATTAGGTTACACTGATTAGATTTATTAGATAAAGTCCCTTTATAATTGTGTCCCACCCTCAAGAGGTATGCCATACACCGTGACTCCCCCTCCCTCACATTCATACCTTAAAAATATCATTTTGGCTGCTGAGCAGATAATCAGTGGATCAATGAGAAGAATGTAAGAATGAACATAGGCGAGGGGCAGGGAAACATTGTGGCCCAGGTGAGAGTGATGTGTCTTGGATTAGGATGGTGGCAGTGGACATGGAGCAATGGGAATGTTTCCACTAATATTTAAGAATTGACAGGACAGTCAAGTAGACAGTTGATTAGATTCAGAATGGCTATCTAAATTGGTGGGACACAGACACAGATCAATACCTAGAGAGAGCTGTGTGATCCAGGGAGGGGAGTCTCTAGCTGGAGCGACAGAAGAATATTTGAAGTCCCATGGAAAGAATCCAGTAGAGAGGAAGGAGATTGTATCAGGTGTGGCACAGGCCCTGTGCTGATATGGTTTCTATCTGAGGAGGAAATAGACACAAAGGGATAAAGTGCTATGTGATTAGCAGAAAAGAATAGAGAACTGTAACCTTACAGCATTTTCAGAGATCACATGGTTCAGGCAAAGAGACTAGGAGACAGTGTACCATGGACAAAGGAAATAGATCTAGGAAGAAGGTCAGGGTGGAACTTCCACTAGATGTTGGAAGATCCAGGAGGGACTCTTACTCCCATCTAGTGGCACAAGTCTGTAATTGCTATAATCTTACTGCTGAGAAAACTAAGCTGGTTCATGGTTCAATAACATTTATCCCTGAAGAGTTCACAAAAAGTAGTGAAATCAATTGTCAGTTCTGGAAACAACAAATTTGGGCATGTGACAAATGTATTGAAAAGTTTTATGTCCCTAATAGGGGTAGACATATTTTTTGTTAGGCTTTGGAGCAGAAAGTCCTAGGTGCATCCTTATTTCTCCCTGCCTTTCCTATACCCTGTTTCAGAATAATTTCTTTTATCACTATGACCACCATCACCAATACAACCCCCATTAATATCTTCACCACTACCATCATCACCAGTGCTACCATTACTACCACCATCACCACTACCACCACCACCATGGTATGATCACTGCTACCATCACCACCACTGCTACCACCAATCACGACTCTTACCATTACACTGTATCACTACAATCACCATAGTCATTATTCCACATCTCATATGTTACACATTCATAAGAGTGGATTATGTCTGTTATCTCTTTTGAGTATCCGTTCAAAAATTTAAAATTACTTATTGGGTACCTATCACAGCCCATTGCTGTGATAGATGTTAGTCACACATATCAGACAAAGTCGCTCATTTGTAGGAGCTTATAATTGAATGCCTGAAGCAGATACATAAACTATCACAGCACAGTATGTTGAGTGTTAATTGTCATTAGCATATGTTATGAGACTTCCCAGATAGGCCACTTAAGACTTGGAGTCAGGGCAGGCTTTACAGTGGTCACAGTTTGTAAGAGGAGTAAGAGTTAGTTACATGGGAAAAAAAGGAAAGAGAACTCTACATCTAGGGTAAAGCTAGTGTTTAAAGGTGTCAGAGATTTTAAGATCTGTGAGTAGAATTGTGTGACAGCTGCATGCTGGCTGCACAGAATATGGAGGAGGGTGGCAGGAAGTGAGGCCAGACTATGAAAGACATTATGATCTAAGCAAAGGAGATTGAACTCAATTTTAAAAGATATGAGGAGTCACTGAAGGATATTACAAATATCTTGTATTAAGATACAAATTATTTGTATTTTATTAAACACTCCATAGCCTACTAAGCCTTTTTACACATAAAGATGAGCTCATTTTAATCTTCACAACAATGCCATTTGACAGAAGAGCTGAGAGATACTAAAGAATTTGTCCAAATCTTCAAAATTGATTTTTGGTTGGGACTAGAACATAGGTTTCCGGGAAGTCTGAGTTCATGGTTTTGAATAGTAATTGTGCTTTACTGCCTTTCATGTGATAAAAAGAAAGGAACTGAAAATGCTCTCAGTTTGGGCTTAAATGCCGCAGGCATCATGCCAGTGTTTGTATGATAAGATTTTTGTCTCTAATCTTTATCCCATGCTTGAGCACTCACATGGAGGTGGTTGGACTGGGTAGAACTGTATTCCTGGAATAATAAGTCATAGGCAGAGATTGTGGGTAGAGTTGTTCAAATAAGTACTGGAAGTTCTTGCTGGCCAAGAATGACACATCACCTAAGATCATCATATGTCCTTGTGCAACTTTTTGGCATCAAAAGGATCCCATCAATGTATGCAATTTGGGCACAGGATGTAGTTTTTTCTGGGAGCTAAGTAAGGTCAATTCTTAGAAATATCTTGCTTCCTGTATCCAATGACTTTTCAGCCAGGTCTTTAGGAAGGAAAAACCAGGCAGGAAAAAAAAAGGGCATTTATTGCAAATGAAAATTCTTTTACTCTCTAGTGTTACTATTGCCAAGTATTAACTACTTTTTTGAACACTGTAACCTCTGCTAATAAACTCTATGGGTGTCTGACATTTGGTCATTATAGAATTTCAAGTCATTGTTTCAAAATAAAATTGTAACAAATCTGTTTTTGGTGTTAGGGCTTCTAGCTGGGCTATTTCTATGTTTTTCTGATTATCATCTGACAAATCATCCCGGATATCATTATGAGGACAGCCCTGCAGGAGGCTGGAACTCCTTGTAAGTCAGGAGGGCTGAAAGCAGTGGAAATATTAAGGGCAGAGCACAGACACTCCAATTTTAATAACTGTAAATTTATCTTTTGGTCTATTGCTTTTCTCTGCATTTCATTCAGATGAAGCTATTTAAAGACCACCTTTTACAACAGCATTGTTTAGAGTAGTGGTTCTCAAAGTTAGTCTCATGACTTCTAGGAGACCCTAATACCCTTTTAGGTGTTTCTGTAAGATCAAAATTATTTTCATAATAACATCAAAATGTTATTTGTCTTTTACTTCTCTTTCATTCAGGATGTATAGTAAAGTTTTCCAGAAGATACATGATGCATAATGTCACAACAGACTGAATGCAGAAGCATTCATGAGAATTCGGCTGTGTTCTAAGTCAGATACTAAAGAAATTTTCAATGACACTTTTCTAAATATTTTTAAAATTATCATTTTTGGTCAAAATTGTTATTTATGTTAACATGTAATAGGGTTGTTATTATTTTTAAATGAGTGAAGAAATATTTAAAAGTGCCTTTGTTTTCATTTCAGATGTAGTAAATATCAATTCCTATATTCTGCAAAAACAAAAGCTCTTTGGGGTTCTCTATACATCATAAAAGCACAAAGAGTTCCTGAGACAAAAGGTTTGAGAACACTGGTTTAGAGAATTCACTGTAGGCAATTTCTCCATGGCTTTGAGGGAAGTAGGTGTATCTTGATCTGATACCCCTCCTCTCACCAAAAAACAAAAACAAAAAACAGGAAGCCTCAGAAATATATGTGTTTATAGTTCTCTGGTCTTTTGGTGTTGAACATTACTCTCTGTATAGTTGACCTGTTTCCTTAGTAACTAAACTGTAGCTGCCACCTGTGGCCTATTAACAATCCTAGGCTGAATGGATTCCACAGGGCAATGACTACCTGGGAATAATTAGAAAACTTGGCAAGGAAGTTTCCTCAAGGAGGAAATTGGTTCCTCTGGAACTTGTTAAACATTAAGTTCATAGCCAAGACTATGAAAACATTTACTGAAATTAGTAATAGTGTTCTGGTCTCCTGGGAGCACTTACCAAGGGCAAATAGGAATCAGGGACAATGAGTGTATTCTTAAATTTTAGGTTTAGGTGTCAACTTTAAGCTATGATGAGGGAGCAATTAGGTTAAAATGACTCCTGAGTTTCTAATGAAACCACGCTTTTAAATTTTTCCCTTGGGTTGAACATGGGTCTCATGTAGGGGTGTGAGATGTAATTAAAATATACTTTAAATCCAGGTGTCCCCCTTCACAGATCCCCTTTTGTCACTACAGACTTTAGTAATAGTTACAAAACTTGCCAACTCATAGAATATGACCATACTTAAGACGGCTCAGCAGCGGATGAATTTCTGACAGGTTCATCAGTCTCAACTTAATAAAAAACAATATGTTTTCTCCTGGATAGCACTTTCAGGCTCTAAGATTTGTCCAATACAAGCACATAAATCCAGATTAAAAACAAAACAAATCTGTAAGCAAATACACAGTAATATTTTCCCTGGGGTGAGGGTGAGCCAAGGACCTCAATAGAATGAAAAGAAAGAACAAGGGGCAGTGCCCAGAGGTTTCCCACTCAGGGCTGCAGGCTGTGGAGCCCTGGTCTGCGCCAGGCTCTCTCAGGGAGGGTGACACATCTGAAAGACGATGGCAGCAGCACCACCTCCTCCTCTGAGTATCATTCAAATCCTTCACTGATGGCCACCCACTGATCAACGAATTACATTCAGAAGAGCATGAACAGACAGGGAGAATGTTTTAATGTGAAAATTGTATAACAAAAGAAGAAAATATGGAAATCTGAACATATAATGAATAATGGGTTAGGTGTCTACAGGAGCTGGGCACTGCACTAAACACTTAGTTCTCTCTCATTCAATACTCTTAATGATCCTGCAGCTTGGGCACTACTATTATCTTCATTTTACTCTTGAGGAAACCTAACTATGGAGACCTGAAATTCATTGCCTAAGGCTAAGTGGCAGAAGTGGCAAGAGAACACCCTTCCCTCTGACTCTGAGTTTTGACCATAGCCTAGGCCTTTCATATCCCATTTACTTCATTCAACTCATGTTTACTGAAGAATCACTGAAGGCTGGACACTAAACTAAGAAACCAAAAAAGACATGGCTTCCGCTAATCTGAAGCTAACAGTAAACAGTGAAATACAGAAGTAAAATAACTTCAGAATTCAGCATATCATTACAAGCCAGGATAGTGTTTGAAAGAATATATAATGCAAACCAATGCATGCATCTGGCTATTTTCTTTCTTTCTATCTCTCTCTCTCTCTCTCTCTTTTGACCTAGGCTGAAGAGATCAAAAAAGACTGAAGAGATCTCTAAGAAAGTGATGTTTACATTGAAATTGGAAGTTTGAATAGGAATTAACCAGAGAGCTTATGGAAACTATGACACAAAAAAGAGTCAACAACAAAGGCTTGGTGGCAAATAGAAACAAATCTCAGGCAAAGAACCTAAAGAAAATTTGTGTCATAAATCACAGGAGAAATGTGAAGGATCTTAATACTTCTTTGAGGAAGCTATTGAAACGTCTCTGTGCTATACTTTAATCTTGATTTTTTGTTTGTTTTAAATTTCCTGGCTGTTTTTCTTGTGCAAGAAATATTCTGTATGTAGAAGATAGAGAATGACATAAATATTCGTGTCATCACTACCTACTTAAATGAAATATTATATTAATAATTGAATAATGCTTTTGAAGAATATGAAGTCTCTTGCATATACCTAATAACATCAAAAAATTTTAAACTAAGGGCAGACATGAATACATTTGCATTTTAAAAAGATCTTTGAGAAATTGAAGGGCATACAATGTTTTGGAAGGAAACCAGCATGGATATGGTGATTCTGACTAGTTGACAACTGAGGCCAGATGAGAAGAATGGTGGGGTGATCTATGGTATTGACAGGGGAAATAGGGGAGATAAGATAGACTGGGAGGTATTAGGATAAAACTGGCATTCCTATTACAGTGGTATATTAGTTAAGGGAAGTGAGGAAGTGCAATGGGGGATGCAGATAACTTCTGAAATAAATTCTGATGAAATGAAGCACTATTTCTAGGGGGTAAAGTATCTATACTCAATGATTTTTCTCAAGAAATATGAAAAACCTATAGTCCCAGCTACTTGGGAGGCTGAGGCAAGAGAATTGCCTAAGCCCAGGAGTTGGAGGTTGCTGTGAGCTGTGTGACACAACAGCACTCTACTGAGGGCAATAAAGTGAGACTCTGTCTCTACAAAAAAAAAAAAAAAAAAGAAAAAAAAAAGAAGTATGAAAAAGTACAATAAAACTAAAATTTAAATATACCAAATAAGGTTATTGTTGGAAGCCATAGGCTAGATTATGCATATTTTCAATTTTTTGGAGAAAGCTAAACGCTCTTCTAAAATGGTCACACCAATTTACATTTTAATGTAAATTGATAAATTAAATTTTAAAATGGGTTAAATTCTTGACAATTTTAATTTATATTTTAGGTTTATTTATATAATTAATTGATACCTGTACCCTCAATATCCCTTTTTCCAACAAGATTAAAACTTTGATACTCTTTTATTTCCTTCCTCCTAAACCTACTCCTTTGCCTTGCATTATTATCTGCCATGCTGACATTGGGGTTTCTCTCTAAACTCTTATATTTTTGAGGCATGTATCAGCAATTATTTGTGTTTAATTACTTTGTATATGTGTGGGTATGAGTATGTGTATGTATGAGATCATATATATATATTATATATACATATATATATGTTTGTTTGTCTGGAGTACATCCTTGAGTAATTATTTCAGAGATAGCTTGAGAACCATGGACTTCTGAGATCTTACGTGTTTG
Source organism: Arctocebus calabarensis (assembly GCA_963573935.1). Lineage (NCBI taxonomy): Eukaryota > Metazoa > Chordata > Mammalia > Primates > Lorisidae > Arctocebus > Arctocebus calabarensis. The sequence continues at coordinate 3,789 of CAUYON010040007.1, read as the reverse complement.
AAAATGCTTTGTTTTGTACCTCATCTTAATGCTAGTTTGATTAGATATAGTTTAGGTTCAAAATCAACTTTCCTGAGAACTTTGACAAAATTCTTTTGCATTCTATCAAAAAATTGCTAAAGAAGCAAAGTATCTCAAGAATGGAAGAAAAAGTATTCAATGTACTCAGCCCTAGTATGAAACTAATTTATAGCTTTCATATGAAGGCTATAACCCAATTATAGCACAAGAATATGGAGAAGTGGCAAGGGTGGGGAGGAAAGGGGGAGGATGGGTGGAGGAAGGGTAATTGGTGGGACGATACCTACAGTGCATTTTAGAAGGGTATAGGTGAAACTTACTAAATGCAGAATATAAATGTCTTTCTTAACACAATAACTAAGAAAATGCCATGAAGGCTATGTTAACCAGTTTGATGAAAATATTTCAGATTGTATATGAAACTAGCACATTGTATCCCATGATTGCATTAATGTACACAGCTATGATTTAATAAAAAAAGTTGCTAAAGGTAAATATGACATTAATATTTTAATTTCTTTATAGTCAAATCATGTTTTCTACTAAGATACATTTGGAGCATTGCACTTTATTCTTGATGCTTTGAAATTTACCATGCGATCTGGATTTGTGCCTCTATGTCATTCATTATGCTTATCATTTGATGGAATTTTTAACCTTGAAGGTTTTTGTTTTGTGTTTCTTCAGCTGTGTGAAATTTTCTTAACGTTATTTTTTACTATTTTCTCTCCTCCATTTTTCTCTTTCTGCTTTTGGAACTCTTTTTAAACAGTTTTTTTTTTTTTTATTTTTCTGAGACAGAGTCTCACTTTGTTTTCTCCCTGGGTAGAGTGTCATAGTGTCACAGCTCACAGCAACCTCAATCTCCTGGACCAAGTGATCCTCTTGCTTCAGCCTCCCAAGTAGCTGGGACTACAGGTGTGCTCAGCTCATCTGGCTAGTTTTCCTGTTTTAGTAGAGGTGGGGTCTCACATTTGCTCAGACTGGTCTGGATCTCTCCACTGTGCTAGGATTACAGGCATGAACCTCTGGGCCTGAACCTAGGGGTTAAGTTTTTGAATATATCTTTCATATATACACTTTTCTCTTTAGTTTTCCAAATATTTTCTTTCTGTACTGCTTTTAGGGGGGATAACTAAGTTTAGTGTGCTGGCCCATGAATCCTTTCTCCAACCATCATCTATTCTCTTATGTAATAAATTTTCAAAAATTTTTTCAATCATCACAATTTAAAGTATTTAAATTGCTCAATGAAGGCATCATTTTTTCAGTAATGTATGACTACATTAATTGAATGGATAAAATTTAATTGTATTAATTGAATTTTAATGTGTTTTGTTTTGTGATCTCTTTTGTTAGGTATCATCTCTTTTGTTTGTGAAATTTGGTTTCTATCATTCAAGACATACAATTTCCCCAGATGTTTGGTGGTTCGTGCTTGCCTTCTTACCCTTACTTGAAAAGGCCTCCTTGTTTATCTATGGATGTGGTTTCTGATGAGCTTCCCTTCATAGTTTGGAGGAGAACATACCATGTGGAGTTAAAATAATTTTTTTTGATTATTGGTGAGATTCATCCATCTTGGTTTGCATTTTTTCCCTGTCTCCTCCTCCAACTTTGGAGTGTGACCTTCAATAGGACTTCTGGAATACAACTTCCAACCAGTCAGTCACAAATTGGTTATGGATCTGCTGGGATGGCCAAAGTGTTCATGCCTATTGCCTCTATATATAAGTAAAAAATTTTCTTTTACATTGTTATGACATATTAATATTATCATTTCCTAAGTATGCTATTATACGAATAAGATTGGGCATATTATCTAAAACAGTGGAGAAAAACTTCATTTAGATTTTTTAAATTGTTTGTTATAAAATGGCTATAATGTCAAATATAGCCCAGCAAATTATTTTTATTTGGAGTTATACATATTTTTTCTTCAGCATATTTTGTTTATGCTTTTCTCCTTTCACTTTCTTCATCTCTTTTCTTTCTTTTCTCCTCTCTTGGGCAGACTTGTCCTGGATGTGCCAATTATTGGCCATTTTAAATAAATAGATATTTTCTCCTTTAAATCAAGTATATTTTATTTAATTCATTTTTAATGCGATAATTTATTTTTCCTCTTTTTATTATTATTAGTATTTTAATAGCCCCCTGGTTTGAATATTTCATTTTATAAATTATTCTGATTTTTAAATAGTGGTAGGCCTACAAATTTTCTTCAGTTTGCCACTTTTGAGAAATAGTAATGTATAATGCTTTCAGTTGATGACAATGATTCCTTTCTAGTAATGCCATAAAAAGGAAATTATATTAAAAACTCTAGATAGTTATGGGAAGTATTTATTTGTAAGTACTTAGAACATTTTAAAAAATTCTGATTGATGATATTAGAGATTTTACTTTTCTGTTTCTGGTTAGGTAGCCCAAGTTTTATCAATTTTGTTAATCTTTTCAAAAAAACAACTTTTTGTTTCCTCGATCTTCTGAATGATTCCCTTGTTTTCGATTTCATTTAATTCTGCTATAATTTTATTATTTCTTTTCTTCTTCTGTGTTTGGGGTTGGAATGTTCTTCCTTTTCCAATTGCTTGAGATGAAATAAGTCAATTAAGTTGTTGACTTCCTCTCTTTCTGTTTTCTTGTTGAAACACTATAAATTTCCCTTTTAGGACTGTCTCTGCAATATTCTACAGGTTTTGATAATTTTGTCTTCATTGCCATTTTTTCCCCCAAATTGGTGATTTCCTTCTTAATCTCCCATATCACAAAATCTCAAAACTACAGATGTTGGTGTGGATGTGGAGAGAAAGGGAACATTTTTACACTGCTAGTGAGATTGCAAACTAATATAACCTTTTTGGAAAGATATTTGGAGAATTCTCAAGGAACTAAAAGTAGACCTATTGTTTAATCTTGCAATTCTTCTACTAGGTATTTACCCAAATGATCAAAAATCATTTTACAACAAAGAAATTTGCATCAGAATGTTTATTGCAGCCCAATTAATAATTGCCAAGTCATGGAAGCAGCCCAAATGCCTGTCAACCTATGAATGGATTAACAAATTGTGATATATTTATAACACGGAATACTATGCAGCCATAAAAAGGATGGGTATTTACAGCTTATATGTTTACCTGGATGGAACTGAAACATATTCTTTTTAGTAAAGTATCTGAAGAATGGAAGAAAAGGTATCCAAAGTACTCAATAATATTGTGAAATCAATATCACATTCACATTCATACAAATGATAAAACACAACTAGAGTCCAAAAAGAAAGAAAGAAGAGGGGGGAGAGTGGAGGGGAGGAAGGAAGAAAAGAGGAGGGAGGATATTGGTGGGATTTCACCTATTGTGCACAATGCAATGGTACATTACAAATTTATTAAGAGTATAAATGTCTTACCACAACAAATGAGTAAGTGAGGTGATGGTTATGTTGATCAGTTTGATTTAAGCATTCCATATTATATATCTAATCAGCACACTGTACCTTATAAATGTACACAGTTATGATTTAATAAAAATATTCTGGTATTAATTTTCAGTTTTATTTTGATGAAACACTATGAGTTACATGTTTTCTATCTTTGGAAATTTATTAAGAACTTCTTTTCAGGCTCAGCGCCTGTGGCTCAACGGGCTAAGGCGCCAGCCACGTACACCTGAGCTGGCAGGTTCAAATCCAGCCTGGGCCCACCCAAACAGCATGGCACCTGCAACCAAAAAATGACTGGGCGTTGTGGCGGGCGCCTGTAG
>CAUYON010040006.1:0-19565 GCA_963573935.1 Arctocebus calabarensis | reverse complement strand
TCAAAGACTGGGTAGAAGATTCCAGGTAGGAAGAGAAAGAAAGAAATTGGAATGTTAGGAGAAAACACAGAGATAAAATGGCCATGTGTAGCATTTTTTTTGACCAATATCATTGTGTATGGCGAGGGGTGGGGAGGGCAGGCGGGGGCGGCAGAGACTGAGGAAGAAAGGGGAGGAGTTTGAATCAGGGCCTTTTAGAGGATTGCATTTACAAGCGCAGGCAGCTATTAAGGAGAGTAGAAAGGGGATTGAGAAAAATTCAGAGAAGTAAGCAGTGGTCAAGAGAGTCCAGTTGCAGTAATCAAAGGGACCAGCGTTTTGTGAATCCACAAATTGAGACCCACTGTTGTATTGGGTGCAACTTCACCCAATTGTCTATTTTCTGTAATTAACAAAAGAAAATATTTGGTAGCACATTTTATTTTATTTATTTATTTATTTTTGGCCTGGGCTGGGTTTGAACCCACCACCTCCGGTATATGAGGCTGGTGCCCTACTCCTTTGAGTCACAGGTGCCGCCTGGCAGCACATTATAAATAAACTCTTTTCCAACCCAGCCTGGGCCAGCTAAAAAAGAACAATAATGACAACTGCAATAAAAATAGCTGGACGTTGTGGCGAGCGCCTGTAGCCCCAGCTACCTGGGAGGCTGAGGCAAGAGAATCGCTTACAAACTAAGCGAAGTAAGAAGTAAGAAGCTTCAGTGACCTTAAAGAAAGATGGAGACTTTGACTTCCATCAAAGGAAAGATGGAGGTAAAGTCAGCAATCAATATCCTCTTTCCTGCTTACATGGATGGAGCTGGAACATATTCTTCTTAGCAAAGTATCTCAAGAATGGAAGAAAACATATCCAATGTACTCAGCCCTACTATGAAGCTATTTAAAGGTTCCATATTAAGACTATAACCCAACTGTAGCACAAGGATACAGGAAGGAGGGAAGGGGGAAGGTTGGGATTGAGGGAGGGTAATTGGTGGGGCCACACCTACAGTGCATCTTAGAGGGATACAGGAGGAACTTACTAAATGCAGTATACAAATGTCTTCATACAATAACTAAGAAAATGCCATGAAGGCTATGTTAAACAGTCTGATGAAAACATTTCAAATCGTATACGAAACTTGCACATTGTACCCCTTGATTGCACTATGTACGCAGCTATGATTTAAGAAAAAAGAAGCTTCAGTGACATGGGGAATAGCTGACAGTTACTCAGAGGTGACACCAACTCTGCCCTTCCTCTATCCCAGACACCTTTCTAGTGACACCTACTACTCTAATGTTAATAACTTATTATTATTTCATTGTGAATATGAGGACACCAACCTGTGTAGAGACTTAAGTAAGTTCTCACCACTGGCGAGTGACCAAGTCAAGATTTTTGGTCAGGATTTTAACTCAGACTCTTCACTTCTCCTCTATACACCCTCATTTGGACTGACATTTCCCTTTTTCTGTACATACAATCTATCATAGAGAGCAAAAGAAGAAAAGAGGAAGTTAGCAACTCAGATATTAATTTAAAAAAAATGACTAGTAAAACCAAATAAAATGCCCAACTGCAATGTGGGAGGAAAGCAGAAATTAACACTGCTCATCTCCGAGGTGTCTATTGAAATTTAAAGGACCAGGGAACGTTAACACAAAGTTGAGTTGTGGGCGTATTTTCCTTTCCTGCAAGTCAGGCCTGGGCTGGCAGGACCTGCCTTCTCTTTCTTTTCAATGCGTTCGTTATTGGCTAAAAGAACATTTCCTGGAGTAAAAGGGGAAAGCTTTGTTGTTACGGCTACACTGGAACGTGTTTGGATGTTTTCATGAGACAGAGTGAATGCTTTGAAGTCGAACCTGATGTCTCTCCTCCCAAGAAACACAGTGGAGTGATGTGCACTGTGAATCTGGGTGCTGACAAGGAGCACTTAGAACATGTAGCTAGATTTTGCAGACCTGGAGTTTGTCATCAATCAGCCATGATGCTAACGTGCCTATTTAAACCTCTAATGGGGATATGTTTCATCAAGTTGGAAAGTAATTGGTTTAGTGGCTGTTTAATTTACAAAACTGTTTCTAATTACGATCACCTCAACAGCATCAAAAATCTTAAGAACGTGAAAATGTTAAAGTAGGTATGTAAAAGTCAGCAGGCCATAAAGAATAATTTTGCATTATAATTAAGATATAATTAAGATTGCATTTTCTGGCTCAGCGCCCGTAGCATAGTGGTTACAGTGCCAGCCACATACACCAAGGGTGGTGGGTTCAAACCCAGCCCCAGCCGGCTAAAAAAGGAACAGTAATGACAGCTGCAATAAAAATAGCCGGGTGTTGTGGCAGGTGCCTCTAGTCCCAGCTACTAGGGAGGCTGAGGCAAGAGAATCACTTAAGCCCAAGAGTTCGAGGTTGCTGTGAGCTGTGATGCTGTGGCACTCTACTAAGGGCAACATAGTAAGATTCTGTCTCAAAAAAAAAAAAAAAAAATCTCATTCTCCTCTCCTTGGCAAAAAATGCTTGCAGACACCACTCCTTCCTAGACTGTTCCATCAATGGCCCCACCCAACTCTTTTTAGCATTTTTCTCCAATCATTAATTCCATGACTTTAATAGTAGGGTTTAGAAAAGGTCGGTTTGGGGTTTAAGTATATAAATTTTTCAATTTGCATTCTATCAAATGAATTCTAATTCTCAATATCAACAAAATGTTGTCTTATTATCCTAAGGTTTTTGCTAATATTTTTTGGAACATTTGGCCCTGTGACTTCTGCTATCTGCAAAATGGGTTAAAGACTTGCCCTCTCAGCTCTTCATTTTGAGAACTTGAGATTCTCTTGGGGTAACTCTAATTTTTGTATTGCAGTGGTTCTCAACCTTCCTAATGCTGCGACCCTTTAATACAGTTCCCCAACCATAAAATTATTTTCATTGCTACTTCATAACTGTAATTTTGCTACTGAATCACAGTGTAAGTATCCGATATGCAGGATGGTCTTAGGAGACCCCTGTGAAAGGATTGTTTGACTCCCAAAGGGATCGCAACCCACAGTTGAGAGTCACTGTTGTATTGGGTGCAACTTTACCCAGTTGTCTATTTTCTGTATTTAACAAAAGAAAATATTTGGTAGCACATTTTAAAATAAAAATATGAAAACAATGGCATTTTTTCCTCTTTTAAGGATTAAATATAAGGATTAAAATCCCCTCCACATCTGATGTTGAGACTTGATTCCCAGTATTGCAGGTGGGGCTTAATGAGAGGTGGGTAATGAGGAGGAGTGGATCCCTCTTTTTGGGGGGGTGGTACAGAGTATCTCTCTGGGTAGAGTGCCACTGTGGCGTCACAGCTCACAGCAACCTCAAACTCTAGGGCTCAAGTAATTCTCTTGCCTCAGGCTCCCAAGCAGCTGTGCCCACCACAATGCCTGGTTATTTTTTTGTCATTGTTGTTTGGCAGGCCTGGGCTGGATTCAAACTCTCCAACTCCAGTGTATGTGGCTGGCGCTCTTGCCACTGCTGAGCTGGATCCCTCCTAAATAGACTAATTCCCCACCCTGGGTGGAGACTGAGCTCTCATCCTATTACTTTGTGCAAGAGCTTGTTATTAAAAAGCCTGGCCTCTCTCTCTCTCTCTCTCTCTCTCTCTCTCCCCCCCCTTTCCCCTTCCTACTAGCTGATCTCTGCACACATCACCTCCTCTTCCTTTCTTCCAGGAGTGGAAGCCTCCTGCGGCCCTCACCAGATGCAGATTCTGGCCTGCTGGTACAGCCTGCAGAACCGTCAGCCAAACAAATCTCTTTTCTTTATAAATCACACAGCCTCTAAAGTTATTCCTTTATAGCAACACAAATGGACTAAGACAGATCACAAAACGCAAAATCCAGTACCAGCAAAGAACAATGTATTTTCGACACATTCACGTTTATTGACTTATGTGCTAAAGAGGGAAATAGTCTATAAAAGAACTAGAGAATATAAAGTGATTCCAAAATGAGACACCTAAGCAGTTCAGTGCATTTTGGTAACAAATATGATGTTCTCACTGTAATAAAGCCCTTTCCTCTTTCCTGTTAGCAAGCCTCTTTAAAATGGGCAGTGGCCATTATATATGCTGTGAATCAGGAGAGTATTTAGCCAGTTCTCAGAAAAACTGACTTTCCAAAATTTCTATCATTTTTTCCCATAGGAAATAAACATACTTTTAATATTGGTTGCGATTGTAAGCTCTTCTGATAATGATTCACACCAAATCTACATAGACCAGACAGGAGGAAGGAGCTGACCTATTTTAAGTGTTTTTTTTATAGGAATTCAGTAAACATTCTCTGTTGGCACATAACTACGGCCTGTGGCTGGTTAGGAATGCTTATCTGTGGTGGTGGATATCATGAAAATTATGCACAGAGCTTTTTTTTTTTTTTTTTTTGCAGTTTTGGCCAGGGCTGAGTTGGAACCCACCACTCCTGGTATATGGGGCTGGCGCCTTACCCTTGAGCCACAGGTGCCGCCCAATGCACAGAGCACTTTTTTGCTCATCAGCTTTCATTAGTGTTTGTATATTGAATGTGTTACCCAAGACAATTCTTAGATAAGCATTCACAGTTGAATGTCCCTGCTTCCCACAGATCTTTTCTTCGGTATTTTTTTTTAATTTTTATTTTTTATTAAATCATAGCTGTGTGCATTAGTGCAATCATGGGGTACAGTGTACGGGCTTCATATACAATCTGAACTATTTTCGTCCAACTGTTCGACATAACCTTCATGGAATTTTCTCATGTATTGTGTGAAAACATTTGTGTTCTGCATTTAGTAGGTTTCACCTGTCCCTTCTAAGATGCACCAAAAGTGTGATCCCACCATTTACCCTCTCTCCACCCACCCTGCCCCTCCCCTTCCCTCCTTTACCCCTTTCCCTGTCTTCTTGTGCTATAATTGAATTATAGCCTTCATATGAAAGCTATAAATTGGTCAAAATTCCATTAACACATGATGATTTCCCATAGATTCTCTAGAGCAATAGAAAATTAAAGATTTATGAAGTAGAGCTGAACCATATTTCTATTTGCGTGCATTATTTACATTGGAGTTTTACATGCCCTTTTGTTTCAAGAACTGTAATAAATTTTCCCTTCCAATGAGAAAAATTCAGAATAGAAAATAAATCAAGGTTGCTTTCTGAAATGCTTTAGTTCGTTCATCAAAAGGTTTAAGATATTATCTACTGGCTAGTTCAATGGGGACCTACTGCTGTTGTATATCATTTATCTTTTTAGCTTTCAAAGACAACCATATAATAGTAGGTAAAATAAACAGATAATGTAGTCTTCTTTTAGCTACATGTTTGGGAACTTTTGCTTTACCTAAAGTGCTAAGGGCAAGAACTATGATATTTTTGTCTGTTTGTATCTGCTATATAACTTTCTTTGTTGGACACAAACTATCATATTGAATTTAGCTTGCAACCTTGGATTTCATACTGATCTGATATTCACATATATAATTAAGCCCAGTTGAGGTTCAAACTGGAGAGCTGGAGACTGCAGATCTAGTTTTGTAGCTGTAAGAAGTTGAGCAGTCCAGATCACAGTTTTCTTAGTTATACATTTTTAGCTTACCTTTAAAGTTTGAAATTTTAAATAATATTTTATCTTTGCTTAAATGTCCATGTCATCAGCCAAAAACTTAGTCAAAGTGGAAACAGTCCTAGGAAGTAATGATTCTTTTCTGCACAGAGATTGCAATAGCCATAGAGCTTACTGTGATGGGTTTAATACAAATACATCCACGAAGTATTTGATGCTTCTCCTAAAGGGTGAAGCCTGGTTTCCCTTCCTACTAGGGTATGACAGAAGTGACAGTAAGTGACTTCTGATGCTGTCCTAAAGGCATTGCAGCGTTCCTCTTGTTCTGTTTTCTGAAAGGCTTGCTTTGGGGAAAGCACTGTCATGTCATAAGGACACTCAAACAGCCTTATGGGGTCCACGTGGTAAGAAGTGAGGCCTCCTGCCAACCAACACCCACGTGAGTGACCCATATCAGAGACAGAGCCTCCGCTCTAGTCAGGCATTCAGACATTTTGCCTGCAACCTCATGAGACAGGCTAAGAGGGAGACACCCAGCTAAGGTGCTCCTGAAATTGACTCTCAGAACCCTGAGTGAGATTATAAATATTCATTGCTTCAAGTTGCTAAAGTTCAGGGTACTTTGTTATGCATCAACAAGTACCCAATACATTTACCTATGTAGGCAATAGAGTTACTTACAATCATCTTTGGTATCCACCTGCAAAACTACAATTAATCTAAAAACTCCTTTATTCCCCAGGGAATTAACTTTTTTTTTTTTTTTTGAGACAGAGCCTCAAGCTGTCACCTTGGATAGAGTGCTGTGGCATCACAGCTCACAGCAACCTCCAATTCCTGGGCTCAAGCGAGTCTCCTGCCTCCGCCTCCCAAGTAGCTGGGACTACAGGTGCCCGCCACAACGTCCGGCCATTTTTTGGTTGCAGCCGTCATTGTTGTTTGCCAGGCCCGGGCTGGATTCGAACCCGCCAGCTCAGGTGTACGTGGCTGGCGCCTTAGCCCATTGAGCCACAGGCGCCGAGCCTCATCTCTCTTAAAAGTAGGAAAATAGTCACAGCTACTTGGGAGGCTGAGGCAAGAGAATCATTCGAGCCCAAGACAACACGGCACTCTACCAGAGTTATAGAGGAAGACTCTGTCTCAAAAAAAAAGGATAAAAGAAAAAGAAAGAAAGAAAAAAGAGAAAATATTAATGCAACCAAAATACATTTTACCATTCTTTATTCCTAAATCCTGAACACAAATACCTTTGTACACCTAGAGGCTACTGGTTAGGAGATTGAAGAAGGCTGACGCTGTCACAGCACAACTGCAGACACAGACCCTTGTGACTTCACTGCTATCCCACCCTAAAAGTAGAGTTAAGAAAATTTTCCAGACCCAGTGGGGGTAATTCTGCTTTTCTCTAAAGTCAGGATACTTTATTATTTTTTTTTTTTTGCCTTTGTGAAGTGTACTTTTTGAAGACATTTGCAAGTCTTCAAGCTCTCTATTAAACAATATTTTATACTATCCCACCTATAATATAGGAAAACATAATTTCAGAAAAATAATGAAAAACTCCAAGAAAGATATAGAAAAAGGAAAGTGTACTGATATATAAACAGTGGGCGGTGAACACTTTCTCCAAAGCTAAGAGAGAATCATTGTCCACCATAAATTAATCCAAATCTGAGAAAATTACAATTTAACCCTTATACTTTAAGGCTTGCCCATGAGTTGTCACAGCTAGTTATGTCAAATCCTTAAATGCTAGAGTCTGTTTTTACATTTCCACCCCACATCCTTTTATTTATTTCATTTCATACCAAAATGAACAGGCCTATTACTTTATGTGTAGATTTCCTAGCCTTGTCCACATCTTCCGTGTAAAAGATGTAATGTGTATAAAGTGCTTAATACAATGTCTCTGCCTAGAAAGCACTCAATAAATGTTAACTCTGACATACATATATATTAAACTTATACCAGCAAGATTGCTTGAGTTATTTTTTTGTGCAGGTGGCTGTATTGATGCCTGCTTAGGTTACAGCTGTCTTCATTACTCAGTATGACCTGCTTTCCTCTCAAGTTTAGCAAGCTGGTGTGACGGTCTCTTCCAATAGTTTTTAAGCACATCTTGGTAGGTCTTTTACAGCCTCACTAACACCCTGCAGTTATTAGTACCAAGAATGCGCTGTGCACAGTGGGCACCCAGCAGACACTGCTGGCTGGCTGGCTGACTGATTGATTCACTGCACCTCCCCCTACATCCCATAATAAACTTTCATCACTGCAAATTCAAGAACCTCCTTATCTCCATCTCCTCCATCCAGAGCAGCCTTCCTAGCTCTCCCTGCCTCATTGACTCACCATCTCATTTCACCCTTTCTTCATTTTCCTGGACACCCTCAACTTGGTATTTCTCCCCAGAGTATCATCTTTTAACTCAGCACACACACATTATTTAGTTTTTGGAAAATATTCCCCATTTGCTCCTCTATCTTAATCTGGCTGTACCTATTTCTGTGTTGCCTGCTAATATCAATGAGATATTAGCTCAAAAAACAACCTTTTTTCTTTGAGATAGAGTCTCACTATGTCACCCTCATTGACCAGAATGCTGTGGGGTCACAGCTCACAGCAACCTCAAACTCTTGGGCTTAAGTGATTCTTTTGCCTCAGCCTCCCAAATAGTTGAGACTACACAACCCCCAGCTATTTTTTGGTTGTAGTTGTCATTGTTGTTTGGCAGGCCTCGGGCTGGGTTTGAACCCACCAGCCTCGGTGTAGGTGGCCTGCGCCCTAGCCGCTGAGCTACAGGCACCGAGCCTCAAAGAACAATATTTTAAAAAATGAAAAGCTCCATGTAGACTTTCCAGAAAACTAAAAACATACTTCTTTTTTTTTGAGACAGAGTCTCAAGCTGTGGCCCTGGGTAGAGTGCCACAGCATCATAGCTCACAGCAACCTCTAACTCAGGCTCAAGTGATCCTCTTGCTTCAGTTTTTCTATTTTTAGTAGAGACAGGGTCTCACTTTTGCTCAGCCTGGTCTTGAACTTAGAGCTCAAGCAATCCACCCATATCAGCCTCCCAGAGTGCTAGGATTATAGGCGTGAGCCACCTCGTCCAGCTAAATACATACTTTAGACCAGGGGCTGAATCTATGGGAGAGAAAGCTTTCTTAGCTCATCTTCTCTGTGAAGCTGTTTGGGTGAGTTATTTTTTTTTTAATTCTCTGAATATAGAGTGGGGGTTGGGATGGGATGAAGGCTTGGCCGTCTGGATGGGAAAGATTCAGAAACAGATCTCTGGAGTTAATGAATTTCACAGTCCTTTGCCCTTATTTCGCTTTAGTCTGAGACTAGGAACAGACACCTGGTGTGGGCTTATTAAGTGGCATGCATAAGGAAGGAAGTGAGAAAGAAGCGAAGTGAACTTCTCTGCAAACTGCTCTCTGAGCTAAGGCAGCTCCTGCAACCTCTTGGCTCTATGTTGAGCTCAGCACCAAGGTTCACGTGCATTTACACACCTGCAGCTTTTCTTTTTTTTTTTTTTTTAAATCCAATCTGACCTAATTAGAGGAATTCATTGTATTTTCATACATATAATAATCTAGCTTACCCTGTGAATAATTCATCTACAATTCAATTAAGTAGTCAAGGAGAACAAAATGTTAAAATAAACATGTTTTTAAATAAGACAGAATGTGTATAATTAGACAGAACACATCCCCATATCTTAGTGTTTGATTTGCATGATAATACAAAATAGGTCATTTGAGGCTATGCCAAATATCGGGATTAGATGACCTTTAAGTTCCTGCCAAGCGGGAGAGTCTGTGATTTTGTGATCTGAATGAAAAATGAAAAATGTACTGCGTCATCCAAATGTTTAAGGAATCCAGCTGTTTGATATCAGGTAGACAAAACACCCAGACAACCGACAGAGGCACTTCATTTTCATCCAGATGTTTTTGCATTGTGTTGATTTAGCCTGACACATAGCAAAGTTATGTCACTTACTCAAGACTTGTGACAAAAATCTTCTGAATATGCTGGCAATAAAATTGTTTAGAGGCTTGCTGTTTTAATATCAGTAGCACAAATGTTTTGCTACTGCCCTGCTGATAGCTTCTGAATCCATGAAATGAAAATAGTCAATTCAGTTCTCTGTTCTCCAGTTCTTTGCTGTCCTCACTGTCCTTGCCTCCCCAGCCTTCCGCCCCCCACAAAAGTCTATGTTAACTTGAGCTCCGACCCATGACAAAGTGGGGTCCTCGATCACAGGGCTGTGCATTGTGGTGTTTGTCATGGTGGCTGCTTCTGTTTACAGTGATCACTGGTCTCTGGGACATTGCTTTCTGGGCCAAGGGTTGGCCAGATCAGAGTGTCTAGCCATCCTAAAGGTGATTGCAGTACAGGCAATCTCAGCCACCATTCATCCTCCCATCAACATGGTTGATAATATAACTCATCTAGATTTGGCTGTGATTCACAGGCCTGGTTGAGGTGACTGATGCTGGACACACCCATAAATCTAAACACTGTCCTTGGGTTTGCAGCTGTAACTACTATATGCAGAGACATCAGTCTCTTTGACTCAGCTTCCTCTGGTTGCCTTGACTCCCACCGCCTGTTTGCTGCCCTCCCCTGGCCCATCTGGTACCTCTCATGCCAAGATGTCTCAAGCTTGACCATTCAGTTTGAAACTGTGCCTCTAAAGCATCTTCCTCTGAGATCCTTCATAGCTTCTTTTCCCTAGCACCCTACAGCCTCACTTCCTTTACCGTGGTCTCCCTCCAGCTCTCTGCACAGGCCTTGTTGTTGCCTGAACCTTGAGAATGTGGCTTTGGGTACCCGGAGCGCTGGTTCTGAACCAAATTCCATATGCGATCTTGAGGAAGTCACAACAACTCCGGGGGCCCCACTGTCCTAACCTTAACATGAGAGTTCATGTTTAGTTGGACTAAATTAGGTCTGAGGTCCCTCCAGTTCTAAAATTATATTATCTCTCTAATGCTGTCGGACTGGCTGTCTTCCAAGGTGCCAGTGCTCATAGTTCTATCTAGTTGTTACACAGGGATTTGAGGAGGGATGAAAAAAATAAGACTCCAGGTCTAATATCTTGAAAAATTATAATATGTGTCTGCTACTTTTCTCATCTTCATGAGTCCCTCTTTTTTCTTCTGTGTTGAATTTGAAACTCAGAGATTTAAACATATACGCATTATGACAGTTCTGTCACTTCCTCAAATTACACAGTAAAAACAGAGAAAAGTGCAGGTTCGCTTAGATCCCTGGGTGTTATACAAGTGACACTGCTTCTGGGCCCAGGATAGGGGGTGCGTGGCAGAAAGAGGTGGTGCACGCAGGAGAAGGGAGTGAGAGCTGATGGGAGGAGAGACACGGAGTCCAGGGGAAGGTGCCTGAGTTCAGGTGGGTGCTCGCCTGGATGGTGTGTGCTCACCTGGAGCATCCAACCAGCATCCCCTCTGGAATTTAGATATGTTAATTCCACTTGAGTTAATACCCAACAAAAAGAAATTTAGCATATGAACAATGTTTGGATGCTTCTAGTGTTTAGACTTTCAGATAAACAATCTTCTATGATATTAAAAGTTTGTCCTTTTCTGGCAAGGATGGTCCAGGGCAGATCACATTAAATGCTTCTTCTAACATAGTTATGCAGATAATATCAGGTTAATGAACATCCAGGACAGTTTTCAAGAAGTCGCAAAGGATATCAGCCTAAAGAGGGGGTGTTGAAGTAAAGAAGAGGGCACTTTCCTTCCCTCTCTTTACGTGAATGAAGCAATGTGGAGAGGGGGTTGCTGGCTGTTTTTATTATTTGAAACAGATGGCTTTCCCATAACATACCCTGATGGTGATTTCAAAAAAAATTACTGGGCTTATCCCTAATTCAGGCCTCTAAACTCAGAGGTGGTCCTGAATAAGCAGCCCTTGTCTCAAGTCATACCGTAAGACAGCAAATGTGCGTCTTTCGTAGAGTTACACTGGATGACAATGGAATACCCACCTCTGTTTGGAGCCAGTCAGAGAAGCTGTCCTGCTTTGGTGACAGGGATCACCCCTGAGGGAACAGAGCATGACCAGGGAGGATCTGAGTCACTGTCCTATGCGTCCAACATGCACATGCATCCTCACATGCACTTCTTGCTTTTCTCTTTCTCCCTTTCTGACATCCCTCACCCGGTAACCCGTTGATTGAGGGTTTGCTTAAAAATCTGTCAGCATCCATTCTTCTCCGAATCAGCTTCTCCATGTCCAGGAGGACCTTGGGTCAGGATAATCTCTGTACCAAAGTTTCCATGGTGAGTGAAAGCAAGAGGGATCTTTGGGGCAATTGGGAGTAGAGATACTGCCTTTAGAGCAAAGGCTGCCACTAAGAGTCCTCTTGGATTTGGGGTAGAGTGGGTGGGAGGAATCAGCCTGAGGAACTGGATTGAATCAGACCAGAGCAGAGGAGCAAGTGGAGAAGAGTGAGCGGTCGGCTTTGGCAGTGGCTGCTGCTTGAGTCAAGTCAGGGATGGAACGTGGTGCCAGAGATGCCATGGTAGACGACCTACCTCAGCAGCTCCTGAATCAGAAAGAAGCCTAAAGCTGGGAGAACATGGGACAAATCTTAGCTGGAGTCGCCCAGTGGCATTTTGATACTTCATGATCTCTTCACTGTTGGGGAGACGGTGGGTCCAGAAAGAGCATTGGGGGGACATTTTTTATTGTCATGTGTAACTTTTTTTATTGTCATGGAGGTTTGTTCTACAATTTTATAATTTACAAAGTATAATTACATGTATTATCTCATGCAATTTCCATGATTACTCGATATTACTGAGAAGTGTTTATAATTGACTTTATTTTATAGTTCATTCATTCAATATAGTTTGAGAGACTTTTATGCACAAGGCACCATGCTAGATGTTTGAGATGCTATAATAGATAAGACTATATCAACAGCTGAAAAGTAATCATGGTGAATGTGACAGATTATGTGTGTGGGAGTAAGGCAAGCTCGGCATGGCCAGCAGGAAGACATAATTGGTCTAGAGAAGTATTTCCAAAACAAGTGACAGTTAAGAGGAGAGATGAAAAGTAAGTAGGGTTGAGCTGGGTGAGGGGCAAGGGATGGAAGCATATTATAGTTAGAGCTATAATTTATAGAGGACCCAGAGAACAGAAAGTCAGAGAAAGTAAGTAAATGAACTTGGATTACTCTAGGAACTGCAGTGTGGTGATCATAGCTAGGAGAAGTCAAAAAATGAATCAGAAGAAATGAAGGTAGAAACCACGTCCTTGTAAGCCATAGGAAGAAGGATGAATGAGAGGTAGATGAGATGACACAGCTTTGTGACTTGGGCAACTGGTGACTTTACTGATCACAGTCATGTGATTTTACTGAAGCAGGAAGCCTGGGAGGAAGAGCAGGTTCTGAGGGAAAGATGACCAATCCATTTTCAGACCTGACATGTTTGAGACACTATGTGTTGCTGTCCAGTGAGCAGCTGGACACAGAGGTCTGGAGAGGTGTCCAGGCTAAAGATAGCAGTGTGGAAGTATTCCCACATGGTTGGTTATTAAAGAAGAAAGAGAAGGTGAGATTGTCAAGGAGAGTAGACAGAAGAGAAATAGGCGCAGGACAGAGCTTCAAGGAACTCTGAAGTAAAGAGAAGAAAAGAAAAGAAAAGAAAAAGAGAACCTGTAAAGGACATTAAGAAGCATGCTGTTTCTGTGAGAGAATGTGCTTTATAATTAGACAACACTGGCCACATGTCTCTGGGCAGCTTATATCACCTGTCTGAACTGCAGTATTTTCATCTCTAATAGGGGCAATAATAGCACCTACCTTACAGAACAGCATCTAGAAAGATTCTCACGATTCCAACACATAGTAAGAATTAACTAACATTAGCTATTATTGCCATTATTTTAATAAGAAGAATGGTAACAATGAGAAGCAGCAGAAGCTAGAGAAGTCAGAGACTGTCATATGGAAGTGAAGTCACAGAAGCTGAGGGCAGACCATTGAGACAAGGAAAAACTGGTCAACAAGGACAAATGTGCTGAGAGGTCAAAATGAAAAGGCTGAAAGGGGCTATTGGATTTTGCTATAGATCGGGCACTGCGACCTTTGCAAGATGTGTTTCAGGAGCATGAGAACGGGAAGAACTGGAGATGGGAGAAATGGAGGTTCAGAAGTCTAGCAGCTTAGCCAAGGTCATACAGCTAACACACTTCATCATCAGATAGTGACCCAAACACAGATTGTTGTTTGGTTTAATCTTCACCTGCAAGATCCAGAGAAGTTAATCTAGATAATCAACATAACTCCATGACTTCTATGCTGAGTTAACTGAGCAGAGAAAAGAATGGAAAAGAAGAGAAAGAGGAAGAGGAAGAAGAAGAAGAAAGAAGAAATAGGAGTATTCAGCAAGGGACAGGTTGTGTCAAGTAGGGTCATTAGGCAGACCCATTCCCAGGAAGGGGAGGAAATTGAATATAAAATCAGCAAATATTTACTGAATGCCTATCATGTGTCAAGCATGTGGGGACTGTAGATGAAACAGAGACAAAAGACATGATTCCTGCTTCCAGAAACAAGACATAAACATGAGGAAGATTTAAGTACTGAACAGTTGTTAAAGGCAACAATTGAAGAGCTGCCACAGAGCAATGTGTAATTTATTGTCAAATGAATGGACAAACTTCTTTAGACTTTTCCAAGGAAGGCTCTCTCAGTTTTATGTAGTAGTGCAGGTACATAGGTCCTTGGGAATTGCCCCAAGAGAGATGGGACTGCCCCCTTCTTGTGGAGGGAATCAAGTCTTGGTGGAGTTGACATAGAGCTATCTGCTGCCCCATAACTGGGCTATAGGATGAGAATGTTATTCTCCACCTGGCTCAAGGGGTAGATGTGTGTGTATGTGTGTGTGACCAAAAACATGGAGCAAGACAAAGGAAATGTCTTTCATTCAGGATGAAGAAACAGACATCCAGGCATAGAGACATAGAAAAGGGTAGACCTGGTGGCGCCTGTAGCTTAAGCCGCTAAGGTGCCAGCCACATACACCAGAGCTGGCGGGTTCCGATCCAGCTTGGGCCTGCCAAACAATGACAACTACAACCAAAACATAGCCAGGCATTGTGGTGGGCACCTGTAATCCCAGCTACTTGGGAGGCTGAAGCAAGAGAATCGCTTAAGCCTAGGAAGTGGAGGTTGCTGTGAGCTGTGATGACATGGCACTCTATCCGGGGTGATAGTTTGAGGCTCTGTCTCAAGAAAAAGAAAAAGAAAAAAAGAAAAGAAAAGGGTAAACCAAGAAAGAAAAAAGATTAAGAAAGAACATTGGGCACAAAGCAGCTCATTGACTAAATGATCCAGGCAGAGTCAATCCAAAGTTATGAGTGAGAGAGGCTAAGCCACTGGGGAATCTTTAAGTCAAACTCAATCCTGACCTTTTTAATGTATACATTTAGGCAAGGTTACTTATCTTTTCTGGGCTTCCTTTTCATTGTCAGACAAGCAGAGCGACACCCACTTTACTGGGCCTAAATGGTATATATATAAAATACCCAGTGTGTAGTCTGACCCAGAGATGATGCTTAGTAAGCGTTAGTTGTCAATGAAGGTTCAAGGAGCTTACAAACTGTTATCTTTTCTTGAACTTGTTTGAGATGCTTTATTAATATTAGAATATGATGCTTCACTGGAAAAGTGGAGAACAAATGTTGTCATCCCTATTTTATGCACAGAGAACCTTGGCACTGAGTCTCGGGTTTTTGCCAGAGGAATAAGCAATTCTGTAGGAGGATGAAGGAAGGGGGGACGAAAGCAAAGTCTCAACAGAGATTCTCAAATGCACTGCTTGCCTCCCTACCCGCCCTCAGCCAGCCCTCTAGTCAGCCAGCAGGTAGTAGGGTCAGATTACATTTGCTCTCCCCTGCCCAGTCTCTAGCTCTGGCACTGGCTGGCGGGCGAGCTTGCAATGATGCAGTTTTACCCTGAGCATTTATTTCTCAAAATATCAGGCAGCGTTAAAGAGGATGAGTTCTGATCAGACCCAGCAGTGGTTCTTCTGAGAACAGTCTAAGAATCAGAGTCACTTTGGCAACCTTTTCCCACCTCCTCCATGACAGTTTGATAATAGTCTGTCCTGGTGGAATTTTCTCCCCCAGGACATTCCTGCAACTGAGTTGCTTTGCCCTTTCAAAACACAGCCAAGCAGAGCCCAGTAACGGAAACAGCCTTCTGGTCTCATTAGTGTGCTATGTTTATCTGTTGTTCTGATTTGCTGTGGTGGTTCCTATGTGTGAATATGATCACTTGCTAAAGTGGTCTATTTATATGAGTCTCCTCTTTAATTTACCTCCATTACTCAGCACTCAAGAAACAGAAGGGAAGTCAGTGCATCATGCTAATGATTTCGGGGACCTTGGTTGCTAGGTGCAAAAGTGGAGGCTCAGGCCCTGAGGAGGCTCTCAGGGGCATGCACCGGGAAAGCATATCATCTTTATGGCTGACTGGAGTATGTGTTCACGTGTTAGAAATAAGCTCCTGGAGAAAGGCAGAATTGAGGTTGAATGGGGATGGCACGCCTACCTGCACAATTGTGATGCGTTAGAAAGGCCAGCAAGGATAAGAGGCCTAAAATATAAAGAAAGTGTGAGGCCTGGAAGGGTATGTGGCACACAGATGCTGGACAAGTGAAGGCTGAATGTGAAAGAGTAAAACCAAAGCAATCACAAGAATGCTGAAAATGTGAGGATCTTAGGCCTGAGGCTTGAATGGGCAATTGATTCCAACTTACACTGGGCCTTAGCTAAATCTCCAGTCCAGTAGGATAAGAATTTATCTATTTATGAAGCTCTAAAATGTGGTTATATCTATATTACAAAGCTCCAAGAAGTAGGAACCAGTTACCCTTCCTCTTCCTTTACATCTCTATGGTTCATGCTTTAATCTTAGCACTCTGGGAGGCCAAGGTGGGTGGGTCACCTGGGCTCCCAGTTGGAGACCAGCCTGAGGCAAGAGCGAGAAAAAATAACGGGAGGTTGTGGCAGGTGCCTGTAGTCCCAGGAGGCTGAGGCAAGATGATTGCTCAAGCCCAGGAGTTTGAGGTTGCTATAAGCTATGATGCCATAGCACTCTACCAAGGGTGACAGAGTGAAACTCTGCCTTAAAAAAAAAAAAAAAAGTAAAAGACCTCTATGCTTCTCTGGAAATTCTCCGTCCTGTATAGAGGCAAGCTCCTTTCCCCTGGATCTGCTCTCCAAGGAGATTGAGGGATACAGTTTGTTGGCTTTTTTAAAAATCATCTACTTAAGATAGATATACAGGCAGTCCCTGGATTATGAATGAGAGAAATTCTATAGGTTTGTCCTTAAGTTGAATTTGTATGTAAGTTGGAACAGGTACATTTACCTATCACCTATAATAAGTCTCCGTTTGTAAGTGTGAATTGTGTCAGTCAGAAGTCAGGAACTGCCTGTAGTTTCTCGGCCTGTTAAAGGAGCCTCCTGACCCCAACATGCATATCCAGGTAATGCTTCCCCCTTCCCTTCTCCATAACACCTAGTCTCGGTTCCTCCAGCCGAGGAACAGGGATCTCACCAGCCAACCATTTACGTCATCCTCTGTCAAGGAATAATCAGGCTGGATATGAGGAAAGGCTACCAATACAAGGCCACTTGTTGGTCTTGTTGGTCTCATTCACTCCAATTCCAGATTAATAAAAATGGCTAAATTACTAATAGCACTCTTACCATGTGTCATGGTATACATGTAATATCTCACTTTATCTTCCAGCAACCTATGAGAAAAGTATTACTATCCCTGAAGTATAGACAAGGAGGCACAGAGAGATTGAGAGAGTTGCCCAAGGTCACACTAATGAGTGGGAGTCTGCATTTGAACTTGAAGTAGTCCAATGCCAGAACCCTGTTGTGAAATCTCAGCTCCTTGGCAATCCCAGTGCAGATTCCTTATGAACTCAGGGTTTACATTCTTTTCGGCTGTAATATATGGCATCAATCTTTTCCATCTCTGAGTGAAGATTTTATTTTTCCTCCACTTGTTCCTTCAAACATTCCCTTTTTTTCCCCCGACAAATATTCCTGCCTACCTACTGGGCACTATTCTACTATTTCTGCTGGAGTCCCAGGGGCATCTGCTTTCCTCCTTTTCTCTTCTCTTGCCCCTCCTTACTTATTCCCATAGAAAATGAGGTTACGAAGGATTTGCAGGGTATAAAGTGGAAAGGACCTCTTATTTACCAACCCACTCACTTGACCCATGAAGACCCAAATCTGCAGAACTAACCGTGGCAGAGTCTTGTTCTGATTCACACTCATTCTCTGTAGCCTCCTAACCTTAGGACCAGGTTCGTGATAGACAGTGAGTGTCATTCCATCATCTGTATCAATCCAGTTTTTAGTCTGTAAAATAGAAATAGTGTTAATATTTATCTCTTAGGGTTGGAGCAAGAATGAAATGAGTGATTGTATGTGAAGTGCTTAGATTAGTGCTTCTTAGTTTATTATTATTTTTTATTTTACTTCAGCATATTTCATTATTCATTTATAAGCCAATATTTTCAAATACTTGTCATGTTAAGACTTGTTTTGGTCCTAAACATAGACTTAAAAAATAAATTTTTTCAGCGGATTTTATACTGCCATTAACGAGCCAGAAGATACTATGGATAATCTTAAAAAGCACTGTGGGCGGGCACGGTAATCCCAGCAGGCAGGTGGATCACTTGAGGCCAGAAGTTCAAGATCAGCCTGGGAACATAGCCAGACCCCTGTCTCTACTAAAAAAAAGAAGGAAAATAGCCAGGCATGGTGGTGCACTCCCATAGTCCCAGCACCTTGGAGGCGAAGCAGGAGAATCCTGGAAGCTGCAGTGAGCAAAGAATCCTGTCACTGATCTCCAGTGTGGGTGACAGAGTGAGAGCCTGTCTTCAAAAAAAAATATGGCAGCACTATCATGTCTTCTAGCTCCATCTCCCTACTCAGGGGCCTTGGCAGGGTCGGGTCATGCCTTTTCCTTTGCTTCCAAAATACCCCAAACATGGATCATAGCTGTTTCCCATGCCCACTGCTTCTATATCAGGGGGTGCGTGGGGTCTAGTCTGAGCCTGTTTATCATTTTGTCAGCTCTCAGCAGTCAGTTCCCGGCATCCAGCAGGTATTCCACACGTATCCGCTGTTGACTGGATGAATGAATACGGCATCTGCAGATTTGTGTTCTTCCCTCTCCTACCTGGCCTTGTACCACAAACCCCAATATTTTTCTTTCTACTATTATAGGTATACAGGCAGTCCTGAGTTACAAAATCTCCCTGACATGCAGCTCACACTTACAAGGAGGCTATTACAGATACTAGGTAAACATACATGTTCCAACTTACGTGCAAATTCAACTTACGAACACGCCCACAGAAACTATGTTGTTCATAACCTGGTGACTGCCTGGATATGTATCTTTTTCTGGACTGAGCCATAATTTTTATCTCTAATAAACCACTTAATTAAAAACAAGAACATGCACTCTCAAAAGGACAAGCACATCTGAATGAGTGAGAATCGTGCAGGACTGCAGAGGGGAGCAGGTACTCTGAGTAGGGACAGATGATGCCAGCTCTAAACCTGGAGAGGTAGGACGGGGGTGGGCGGGGGACAGACTCAGCCTTGTGGGTCGACGTGACTGGAGTTGAGTAAGTGTGCTGAGCTCTCTCTAGGCTTCTGTGTGAGCACCAGTGAACGAGATGCGCCCTCCTCAGGGACCTTGGGTGGACCAAGTGAAAACACTGCCCAGTGTCCAGTGTCTGGCAACGCTAAGAGGCCCTGATGGGTATCAGCTATTGAGCAGGGCTGTGGAGGGGCAGTCTACACAGTCATGTCATTTGTAAATAATTACTCTTTTATTTTTTCTTTTCTGATTGTAATACCTTCTTTCTTTCTTTCTTTCTTTTTTTTTTTTTTTTTT
>CAUYON010040005.1:0-15861 GCA_963573935.1 Arctocebus calabarensis | reverse complement strand
TTGAAGGTTGATGTGAGCTATGATGTCATAGCACTCTATCTAGGGTGACAGCTTGAGGCTCTGTCTCAAAACAAACAACAACAAATTTAGTGCAATTCCTATCAAAGTACCGCCATCATACTTTAAAGATCTGGAAAAAATGGGAGGGTGTTCATTTGTGTTTTTACTTCTGGCTAAATTGTAATTGAAATAGCAATAGCTGGGGCTGCTATTCAATAGGTGGGTCTAGGAATAGTCTTTAAAATGTTGAAACATATTTGTACCATTTGATAGACATACACTCTCCCTTGCCTTCCATTGCAGCCCTAAGGCCCCCCTCCAAAGCTGGGGCCTCTTTCCCTCCCTGGCATCCTAGGACCTCCCTGATTCATGGACTGAAGGTTAATGCCTGGCAGCAAGGCTGCCTGTTACTCCGAGTCTGTCATCCCTCGAATGAGTTGGCTTTTGTGCCCTACCAGTGGGGAGCACATGTACCATCCGCCCATAAAGGTGCAGAGGTGTTTTACCTATGGCAGGAGTTTTTAGTTTTCCCATTTTACCCTCAAACAGACAGATGGGCCAGGCAGGGCTGACCCTGCTGTGATAGCCACAGTTTAAATTGATCAGCGTCCCAATTCTGCACCCCCTTCCTTCTTTGGGAACTCTGTTCTCTTCTCCTACCCTCAGCCTTCTAAGTCGTCCTTAATACTCTGGAGAAAAACGGCCTCCCCAAATGCCTCCTTTCCACAAAGGCAATGATTGTCACACTGGTGTGCCATGCAGATTCTTAAAGATTGTTAATTAAATTATTTTCAAAAGAAGTTCAAAGCACAGTAAGTATATTCTTTTTATACTCTTTTGTTGGATCGACATAATTTAAGTGTGCTGTGGAACTATAGGTTCAAGTGTGCCGTGAGATAAAAAAGGTTGAAAAACACTGCACTATGGAGTAAAGGAATCACCACTGACTGTAAGGTGCTGGGGCTTAAACCTTTGCTCTGTTACTCATGAGGTACGTGATCATGGGCTAGGCATGTGATCATGGGCGAGTCACTTTGCATTTCTCAGAGTTTCATTTGCTACTCAGGAATAATGAGCCCAACCTCACAGGACTTTCTGAGATCAAGTAGGTGAGGTGTGGAGAGCGCCTGGCACAGAGCAAGCATCCAGTGCAGTGCAGGCCTCTCCCTGAACATCACACCAACACCCCCGCCCTGGCCTTGCTGATTTTAACTAGAATCAGTTCCTTAAACTAAAGGGAAGGAGTAGTAACAACAAGCCTTTCCCTGGACCTCCTACATGCTTACTTTCTAACCCATGGCACTAAGTACCTATTATATTTTTAAACTACGTAGTTATTGTTGCAATCCTTTAATTAATATCTGCTTTTTCACTAGTTTGTATATATTCCATGAAAGCTGGGCTCAGATTTGTTTCCTAATGGCTGATACCATGAATGAATGAATGAATGAGTGAATATGGGGAGGGGGAGGCCAGGCGTTAGCATCTATGTGTGGATGGGAGTATCCTTTCAGGACACTAATTCTTATAATAATGAGGGACTTAGGAGAAAAAGTATCTTCACTTTCCTCTTCTGCCTTAGCTCCTAGCTTCAATGCCTCCCTACTGGTTAAAGATGACGGCGATGCAATGCTTTCCTAAAGCCTACGCATGGGAAGGGTATGGGGGAAAGGCACAGAATGCCTTTGTTTAAGCTGTTCTTGAGAGTGGGAGGAGAAGGAATGGATTTTGGGCTACAGGGATCTAGAGGAACTCAGAGACCTTTCACGATTGTTTCCAACGTCTGAATTTTGCATATAGATGGGCCCAGCTCACAGGCAACCTCCAGAGCAAAGACAAACAACGGTTTCTGGATCTTTTTCATTCCTTCAGGGCCTGGACCTGACATTCAGGTCCTAACCTGACCCAGCCTATAAAATCTCTACCTCTGTCCCCACCAAGCCCAGAGGTGAATGGTCAGTTTCTCAGACATCTGCATTAGCAGAGGTCTTTTCCAACGCCCATCCTCAACTCTTTCTAGCCTTGGGCTCCCCAGACCACACCCCAGCAAAAGAAAGAGCATTAGCAGTGGCAGCACCAGGCCACCCAGAGCAGTTTACTTAGACATAAATACTTTACAAAGATATGTTTTTTTAAAGGGGTGGAGCAAAAAAAAATTTGCCCAATAAATAATGCACCAGTGTCATAAAAGTACAAAGGAATTCCTTGTATCTCCAAGCCTAGGCTTAGGAAAACCAAAGAACCACCTTTACCATTGCCTCCTCCTGGCAACCCAACACATTTTTTTATAGAATCAGAATGAGACCAGTCTCCTGAGACGGAGTATAGAAAACCAGCTTCCCACCCGACCACATTACACAGGGACACCATGTAATTTATTTTCCTCTTCACAGTTTCAAGCAGGACATTAGCTTGAAGTTTTCTGCTTCACAGGCCAAGTTATTCTATGACTACAGCCCTGCACAAGCATCTGCTCGAGGAGCTGAGGCCACAAAGACTCAAGGCAGGCCGGGTCCCTTTGCAGGGTTTACTCTAGTTGGGGGTAATGCATCAGCTTGGAAGAAGAGCCACTCAGAGTTGGGGACTGAATTCTAAAAGGATGGAAGAGGTAATGGCTGCGGAGGGTGGGGGCAGGGTTCAGAGGCGGAAGCACCGCTGTTGGGGAAAATTCATTGCTGTAATTGTCACTTACTGGATTGAAAGCAAACATGAAATGCAGACTACGCTTCATCTGATTTTCTGAGTTCCTTCCCATATCAAGCACAAAAGTCAAGACTGAATGCGATCTGTGGTCGAGTGAATGCTGGTGGATATAACGACCCAGGATCATCACAGACATCAAAACAATAATCACAATGACTTACGGAAATTTTATAAAAATGTTAATGACCACCTTTCTGGGCCACAATGTCCTCATCTGTAAAATAAGGTGGCTGGATTGAATAAACCCTCTCATCTCTTAGAGGCATGAACAAGTTTCCTTTTTGTTTCTAATAATAAAAATAATATAAATTCTCACTGGAAAATAATTAAGACCATACAGGAATGTATAAAAAACAAAAAGCAAACTTCTTCTGTCATACCACTATCTGAAAACAGTCACTATTAACTTTTAAGTGTATATCCTTGAAGTTATCTTTTGCAAACAGTTTTTCTTTTTATAAAAATCTAAGTGCACTATCTGTTTTTAAAAGTACATCCATTATGGGCTCGTATAGCTATAGCTACATCTGATTTTCAATTACCACATGGCTTCCTCAGCACATCTCATGCTGATGGACATCAAGCTATATTCAGTTTTCACTATTAAAAATAAGACATGAATAAATATCATTTGACATATATCTCTGTACACTTGCCCACTCATTTCCTTGGGATTGATTTCTAGAAATAGAGTTGTGGGGGCCGAAAGACATGTGCATTTTTGATACAAAATGTCAAAAACCCCTTCAGCAAGTTTGCAGTACTAGCTGGTCCCAATAGCTGAGTTTG
Source organism: Arctocebus calabarensis (assembly GCA_963573935.1). Lineage (NCBI taxonomy): Eukaryota > Metazoa > Chordata > Mammalia > Primates > Lorisidae > Arctocebus > Arctocebus calabarensis. The sequence goes on along the minus strand of CAUYON010040005.1, from coordinate 12,369 downwards.
AAGGTACCTATTCCCCCACACAAGGTGTTACCATTCTTTTTCATCTTTGGCAATCGGATAGTTGAAAAATAGGAGACTTTGTTTTTGCATTTGAATTTTATAACTCTAATGTCACTCACTGCCTAACTGAACATTTAGGAAACACTTGGTATGTAATAACTATTCATTAATTTTTATGGGCCCCGTTAGTCACTAAACTGAGAATCTAACTAGAAAGCTTAGAAACAAACTTGTAATGTATTTGTAAGCAAAGGTACATTGTCCCATGAGCTTTCTCATAGCCTCCTACCTTTTTGAATTTTAGTCTCTTTTTTTCCTTAGCATTTGCTGTTAATGTTTTTGTTTTTGATTAATAATCGCTCTTAATTTCTCTTTTCTTATTGTATACATCATTTTGTTGCCTTACATTCTAAGAGAATGAAAGAATGGATGAATAAGTCAGTAAGAAAAATCAGTGCATGTGTGGTGGTGAGGGTGTTGTAATGACATCACGTCATAGAGCCTTGTCCCAGAGTTTCTGAACTCTCTTCTGGGACACTTTTTGGTAAAACTAAAATACATGTCCATTAAATGTCTCCATACCAAACTCCGGGAAAATTTGGTCTAGAGGAATTATTAGTAAATGGACAGAGTAGAGTATTCAATGGAGCAGTGATGTAGAACCTTCCCCATCACTGGAAGAATTCAAATATCTCAGAGTCTCAGCAGGATAATAAAGAATCTGTCAGGATTCCCGTAGAAGAGCTTCCTGCATTATGTGACTAGGTGCCAACGGTACTTTTCATTACCTTACAATCTGTCGCTATTTGATTAGTCAATTCAGCTCAACAATTAAGGGGAAAGAAAAAGAGTCAAACTGATTGTTTTACTTTTTTGTAAGAATTGATTGTTCAACTCAGAAAAAACGTTGATCCCATTTTGCATGTGGACATAGTCAATTTAGAAGAATTGTTCTTGCTGGCCTAAGCCCAGGAAGACAAAAATTAAACCCGACGTTGCAGCAGAGGCTGGTATGTGGGAGAGGTGAATAAATCACTAAAATCCTTAGAGCTTTTCTCTCTGGTTCCCCAGCCTTTTGCAATCTGGTGGCTATGGAGAAAATGGTGTTAATTATTGGCAATTCAATCAACATTAAGCAAACATTTAATAATTGGTGGTAATTCAATGGTGCAGAATCATTGACTCTCTGTCCAGGCCAAAATTGTGAAAGGCTGTGGGTGATAGGTGTGGCTCTAGAAAGTAGCCCCGTGAGCAAGAGCTACCAAAGTCTGGGACTGTTTGCCTCATTATCTGGCCAACTAAGTTGGAAAGTGGAATCCTGAGGTTTAGTACTCTTCCCTTTGGGCTCTCGGCCCTGACCAGGAGGAATGGAAACCATCAGGTGCTATGCCTGTGACCTGCACCACAGGGGGACGTTTACACGTGGAAGCATCCACTGCAAATGCAAACCACAGCTCATAGCTGAGAAACAGGTGAAGGGCATGAGAACTGTCTCTTACTATGCTACATATAAGGGGTATTTTTGGAACAAATGTAAGGGATACTGTGAAAAGAAAACCAAGAAGTTCAAAACATGGTGGGGAAAATTAGAACTGGAGTCACGAGAAAGAGATTAGGGACATGAAGAAATTCTTCTTTCTTAGAGCTTTGGAAGTGTTAGGAGGCTTTTCCAATGAGGATGAGGCTCAAAATTCCATAAAGCGAAGCTGTAGGATGAGGAGTCTGATCAGTCCTTGGTGAATGCAGGGAAATTTCGTAATAGCGTAAGAAGGAATGGGCATTCTATGATGCTGGCACTCTCTGTTGAGAGGGGGAGGGAAGTCCTCGTAGAATAGTCATGACTAAATTTCTTGTGGATCAACTACATGACATGTGAGAAAAAGCCACCAACATTCATTAAACTCCCCAACCACATCCATCTTGACTATTCTTCAGGGTCAAATAGCATCACGTGAAGAGACCAGCAATGTACAAAAGATACAAAAAATAAATGTACATTTAAAGAAAGAAAAAAACTGTATTAAAATTGTAATACTCAAAATACACTGATAATGTTTGTTATCTTGTGTATTGTATTTGGTATCTCTTGTAATTGCAGAAATCGAATGTGACTTGAGTCTTATGATTTTGATTGTTTTTTCTTTTCTCAAAATGTGTATACATTTTTTGGCACCCTCCGTATTTTCAAGGGTTATAAAAGTTGAAGGAAGAAACTGAAAGATTTGGAAGTTCAGATGGAGTTTCCATTGCTGCTTCCTGTCAATGGCTGGGATTTAGGAAGAGTGAGGGGAGTCACAGGAGAGCAGTTGTCTGGGTAGATGGCGTTATGAGCAGGATCCAATTGCTAGATCATGATTTAAGATGCTTAAATGGTGGAATCTTGGCTGAGGTCAGAATGCATTTCATGAAGGCAAAGAGAAAGAATTTGTGGCAATATTAAGAATATTTAATGGTGGAAATCTGGCAAACATCGATAACATTTTGGGGCAGATAACAGAGATAGGCTGACTTGCCTTTAAGAAAGGACTCTGCCTAGCTGCATAGAGGGTCCTTAGAAATTGCCCCCAGAAGTTAACTTAACTCCTTGGGAGTCACCTCAGCTTTTGAGCCAAGGCCATGCTCTACTTAGAGTGGCCTCAGAGAATGGCTGAACAAGACTGTGGTCTAAGGGCTTGGCCATTTAAACCCAACATTAGCCTCCTGGTAACGGGCAATCTTTGCTCTAGACCTCTTCGTTGGGTAGGCCGACTCTGACAGATGTACATGAAAGTACAATGGCTCCCTTTGCCAGCCCTATTTTCCTCTTTTTCTTTCTTGCCCTTCTTATGACCCGCCAGCATCTGTGTCCTGGAGGCAGCACCAGGAGCAGCCCAAGAAAGCAGGCAGGAAGATGGGGTTCTTGCCAAGCTTTCATTGCTGGGTGGAGAGATAAAATATGGCGTGTATATATAGACACACACACACAAATGTCATGTGGCCTTACCAAGGAATGAAATTCTGACACATGTTGCAACATGTATGAACCTTGAGGACATTGCACCAAGTGGAAGAACATAGACCTGGAAAGATGCTGCATGATCTCACTTACATGCGGAATCTCCAAAAGTCAAACTCACAGAAGTAGAAACTAGAATAGTGGTTACCAGGGGCTGGTGGGGAAGCTGAAGGAATAGAGAGCTATTTAACAGACAACAGAGTTTCCGTTTGACAAGATGAAAAAAAAGTTCCAAGATGAACAATAGTGTGAATGCACTCCATGTCACTGATCTGGACACTTAAAAATAGTTATGTTTATATTAGATATATTACGCTACAATTAAAAATGTACTTGTGTGTACTTTTTACGTTAAAAAGTAAATTTTTTAAAACAAAGAAAGATGACTGGATGACTCACTACTGACTGGCACTGAGGACTCCAGACCAGGGGACACGTGGATTGTCAATGGTCTTTGTCACAGATGATAACTATTTCCAAAAGTTTTACTAGTGGCAACCTAGGAGAACAGTGCAGTGGACAGGAAAGCTGGTGCCCTGGCTGGTCCCATAATTCAGATGTTTGATGTGTGTATGGTGGGGAGGGTACAACATACACACAAGTTCATTGTGGGCTGGCTGCTATTAGGTTGCATTGCCACTCTACAGAGGGTTAATGAAACACTAAAGGCAGTTAATAAGCAATTGAAACCTCAGCTTAAAGGCCAGAGGGTCTCCTTGGTATCTTATAAAGAGGCCTTTACCTCCTGTAACAGCAGAGCAGAAAAACTGAAGACCAAAACGCAGGTTTCAATAGATGGAGGCCCAGCCCAAAGACACTTAATGCTAAGCCTAGGCATATTCAATGTGCCAAAGTCAAGGCTCAGTTTGGGAAAACCTGAGCCCCTGACCCAGGGGATGGGGAGAACCAGTGGATGCCCCACAATACCTCAGCTCCCCCAAGTTTTGTGAACTAAGAGCCTGTAGAGGTGGCTCACTCCTCCATATCAAGAGCTAGCACTACCTCCTTGTGGGAAAACACTAAGGAGACCTCCCTCCTCAGAGCAACAGCAACCCTCACTGTGGCTCTGTCCCCCAGAATTTGCCTCCACCTTCCCTCTGGGCTGTCAGACCAAAAACTGGGGAAGAGTCTGAGTGCAACATAGCTAGAGATATACTAAGTCTAACAAAGGAGAAAGAGACAATATCCCCCAAAGAATCTACAGGAATTAGCTAACATGTACCAGCAGGCGTTGGGAAGTCACCATGAAGCTGGATTCAGAGGGTGCTCATTCAAGGGGGCGGGCATGTAAGACTGGGGGTGGGAGGGTAGTTAACTTGGAGGCACGCTCTGATGTTGTGAAATTTAGCAAAGACCTAAAGAAATGGAACAAAGTAGCTGCTGGGTGGCTCCTAGAAGCCTGCAACAAACTACAGTCCATGCCGAGCACAGTTAAAATGCCTGAATCATCGTGGCAGATGGGTAAAGAAGGGAACGATAGGCTTGGAGACATGGGCAAGCTGGAGTAGCTGTATCGTATGAGAACAGAAGACCCACTAGAGTTTTACGTTCACCAAGAAAGACAAGGGCACACAATTCAGGAAGACTGTCAAGAGAGCACTGGCGAGGGGCACCAGCCTCACTAATCATGGCAGCAGTGGCTGTCTTCTGTGAGCTAGGGCTAGTGGTCATGAGAGGCTGTCACAGAACTCGGCTCATGGACAGCAAAGGGGAATCATGAAGACTTGACCAAATAGAGTCATTCCTTTAATGGCAGAATCCAGTGGTTGCAATTATCAAAATAACCAGAAAAATGGGGGTTGCAACCAAGGAGTCAGAGAGTTATGGAGATGGTTAAAAGAAGCTGGCAGGGCTGAAATAGATAGGCAGCCAAAAAGGGTACTGCTGAACATATACATGGTCTGACAATTAAGTTTGCAAATTCATCCTAGATACTCCCCTTGGGAAGCTAAGCACCAATGTCAGCACCTTGTCCACCCTTCAAAGCAATTTTGGAACTCTTCTGGCATGACCATCAGAACTATTGTTGTATAGTCTGACAATAAGTTCCCAAACTTGCCACTGTGTGCTTACATTGGGAGCACTCTACAAGCAACTTGGTAAGGTTTCATAATCTTGGCATGTCAGTGTCTTATACCTGTGTTCATGGCAGCATGTGGCAGTGTCTTGCTGAGTGGCATTCATTATTATTGTTCCATGTTTTTGTATGTCACATGACAACAGCTCTGATGGTCATTTCAGAAAAAGGATTCTAGAATTGCTTTGAAGGGTGGACTAGATATTGGCCTTGGCACATATCTTCCCGTGGGGAAGGTCACTTCAAAGGTGACTGTAGCAATGAGGTATGTAGCACTTTTTCTAGGAAGAGTTTGTGAATTTAATGGTGAGACCTCGTATAATCAAAGTAAAGAGAGAATGAATGAGCAGGAGGCTGGGGGAGGCCTCCCAATTAAAGAGTCATGATCCAAGGGTGGCGCCTATGGCTCAAGGAGTAGGGCGCTGGCCCCATATACCGGGGATGGCGGGTTCAAGCCCGGCCCCAGCCAAAAACTGCAAAAGAAAGAAAAAGTCATCATCCAATTCCCCGATCTCAGCCAATTTTTAGGCCCTGAACTGGTTGTCTGTGGAGGTACTAGGAGGAGGCCCTGAAACACCATGGCAAGTGTACACTGTGGCAGTCTTCTGGTCCTTCTAGAGGAACTATGGTCATCAATTGGAGAAACTGCTGTCTAGAGAAAGGAGATTACCTGGGGTTCGTTGAAGACAACTGGACACAGGATCTGAGTTGACATTTATATCCAGAGGTCCAGCCCTTTGTTATAGTAAGGGCATCTAGGATCAGGTAATAAACAAAGTTATGGCCAAAGTTCAGCTTATAGAAAGTCCACTGGGCCCAGAGGCATACCCAATAGCTATTTCCCCAGTTCCTACAAGTATAATTGGGAGTGACATACTCTGCAATTAGGATAATCCTTAGTCTATAGTAAAATCTAGCAAATACAGAAACCCCTGGAATTGCCCTATCTACCACTTCCAATCAAGATGTTGAAACCAAAAATAATAACCATCATCACATCTGGGGAGAGGGTAACAGATTGCACCCTCATAAAGATCTTAACATGCAGCGTGAGTGGTCTCTAATATACCTTTACTGAATTTACCCACCTGACCCCCGTGGAAGGTGGAATGGCCAACTGAGGACATAGTGGAGTGCCATCTGCAAAGACAGAACACTCTCTTCCAGGGCACAGTGTCAGCAGTGACTCAGACACCACTATGTGATTCCATTTGATGTTGTATCCCCAGTAGGATAAGTACATGGATCTGGGGACTAGGGGATGTAACCAGAAGCGGCCCACTTTTCATCGTTCCCAATGTTCCACTGGGAATCTTTGTTCTTCCCACTCATGGAATCCTGAGCTTTGCAGTGTTAAAAGACCTGGTACCCAAAGGGTCTCACTGAACCACAAAACTGGGCTGCTGTCTGAGCACTTTGGATTCCTGTGTCAAAGGTGCCAGCAGGCCAGAAAGGGAGTTGTCCTCTTGACAGGGGTGGATCGGGAAGAGGAGATACAGCTGCCATCATGCAGTGGCGAAAGGGAGGAGCAATGCAGACCCAGGAGATTCACTTGGATGCCTTTTGGTCCTTTCTTTTTCATGTGCTCAATTGTGACTAGGAATGAAAAGTTTAGCAACACCGGCCAAAGATGGGTATGTTCACCAGGGAGCTCTGCCTAGCATTTTGGGGTGTGGTCAGCTGCTCCCTTGGAGTGGTTAATTTCTTCAGTTATGCCAGTTTTAGAGTTGGGGTCACAGTTTTCTCTAAGTGGCCCCAGCTAATGTCTAAGCAATACTGTGATCCCAGGGTCCAGTCATTTCTGTCAATACAAAACCCAATCACTGTCCGGCAGCTCCCCCTCCAGGCTCCTCCCATTTCCTTCCATGGCTGTCACTTCCCTGACAGTCTGGGGCTCTCCTTACTCCATCTGCACATCTGCTTCCCAAAGGAACCACTGACACAGAGGAAGCCAGGTGATGTATATGAACGTTTATTGCACTAGTCTCTCTACTTTGGGGTATTTTGAGCATTTTTACAATGAAAAGTGTTTACAAAGGAAAGAAAATTGAAAAGGAGGGGAAAGAATGTCTTAAACTTTAAGGATAGATGAGATAAACCTGTAAAATCTATAGATGATATAAATCCATAAACTTAATTGCTGTGAAAGTCAAAAGTATGACACAGAAAAATAAATAAATAAATATGACTAAAGTGTCTGTTGATTTTCTTTTTGCCAGAAAGCATTTGAGCAGAAGGGACAGGAAAAAAAAACTGTTAATAATCATAGATGTCTTATTTCATGCTAGTCAGCAGAGCATGAGTAACAAAATGAATTGGTGATAATTTGAAAAAAATTCTTACAAGATTGTGCAATAAATATGACCTTGTTTCACCCAGCTTGGGAAAGAGTAGACACAAAATTGAAATACACTGACAGAAGCATGTGCTCTGTTTAAGAAAAATAGGCCTGTTAGGGGAAGGGATTGAACAGAACGCTATGTCAAGAAGACAGACGTCTTTGTGAAAACCCATGTACCTGCGATGGATGCGTGCCAAAGAGCAAATAGATAAGCGGACAGGAATAGAAAGGATATTGTTGTGGAGCACATCAGTGTTTCTCAAATCTAGATAGCCATCAGAATTGCTTAGGAGACCTTTACAATGCCGCTTCTTGAGCTCCGTGGAAGCTAAAACAACTCCACCTTGGACTACCTCCGTGTCGACTTCTGATTAACCCCTATTCTGGAAATGCCTCTAAGATTTCTATTTTACCTTAAATTCTGCCCTTGGATTGGAACAACCCTGCCCATAAATCCTTCCCATGGGCAGATTCACATAACCTTCTTGCCTCTCCCTAAAGGATCAACTTCAATTACCCTACTATTCCTTCCAGGTTTTCTGTTTCTAAGTCTCTATTAAATGTTTCTTTCTGAGAAACTGGATTTGCCAGCCTCTTTATTTGGCCTCTCACCTTCCTTGGACTTTGAGGATAGGTTTGCCCACCTTAGAACAAGCTCCTTTTATATTATAAATTTGGAAGGTTGGATCTTAAAATTTGTATTTTAATAACTCCCCAAATAACTTCTTAATATACAGGCCTGATCACTGGCCTAGATGGATTAAAAAAGGGTGAAAGGTCTCTAACACATTTTCTTAGATGCCATTGGGCATGATTTGGGAATAATGGGGGATTTCAACTCTCTAAACATTTACATCTCTTTGGGCCAAAAGCAGAACAGAAGAAGAAAAATTGTCCTAAGTTTCTAAGAAGATCAAGCAAGCAAATGGAAAAACTACTGTCCTAGATTTAATTTTGACCAACTAGGTTAAAGCAACGCTCGGAAAAGAGGATGAGACAGGAGCCTCAGGGAAAAGATCAGCAAGTTCACAAAATTTGAAAGAGCAGACATGAAAATGGCATGATTCAGAGATAAAATTCAAAGGTAAAGAGGAGCATAATTCTGAAGCACGAGGCAGGAAAGTTCATTGTACTCAGAATGTTTCAAAAATTCTCAAACATTCAAATCTCATCATGCAGATACATGGGAGGCCAATGATAAAGACAAAGAAAATCTAAAACAATAACAAGATCCAGCAAACAATCACAGAAACAAACAAAACAGCCGAGTCCCTCTAATATAGTTCCCACCTAGGCTTTCCACCGGGAGCCTTTAAAAAAATATACAAGTGCTTCCATCACTCATCACTCTTTGAAGTTTTTTTTTTTTTTTCAATGTGTCTAGGGTGGGAAACCAGCATGAGCAATTTTTAAAATCTCCCCAGGTGATTCCAATATTCAACTTTGCCTGCAAACTACTGCTCAGGAAGCTCAGATTTTAAAGGAAAGAATAGGAAGAAAGGCACAAACACCCCCCCCATTGACTCCCCCAAAAAAGGTGTATAAGAAAGTGACACAGACAGAATTTTACCAAAATGACCTAAGGCTAGCAAAGAAACAAAAAGGCAAAAACAAAACCAAAATACCTTTCAGCCATATTTAGGACTAGCTGGAGATCAGGGACAGGATAGGCCTGTTGTTTGATGGAAAAGTCAAGAGACCTTTGAAGGCTAGAAATGAGTCACTATCTTTCCAATTTTCTAAAATGGATAGAAAATGGATTCTGTAAACTACGGATGATTGAGCTTGATATGGATCTCAGACCAGATTCCAGAATGTATTACTAAAGCAATGTTATAATAGGCACCCAAATGACAAAGAAGTGATTATAGGACCCAGCATGTGTTCCCAAGAGCAAGTCCTGCCAGCCCGGACCATTTCCATCCCTCAGCAGGGGGCTGGCAGATAAAGACGATGTGCACACTTTTCCTTTCAGGCATCTGGACTTTAGCAAAACAATTGGCTGTGTCTCTAATGATACACTTTTGGTTAATACGGAGACTCTTTGAACATTTTAGAGGGTTTTTAACTGTTCAGAAGTTATATCCAAAGAATACCCATTAATGGACTGATATCCAACCTGGTGAGGGGTGTCCTGCCACAGAAATAGTTCACAGCCCTGCACGTGCCTGGATATTTTTATTAGCGACTCAGATGAATACACAAAGGGCATGCTCATCACGTCTCCTGGTAAAATAGATGGTGTGATAATGTAGCTATCACAGGGAAGATTCAGAATCTAAAAAGATTTTCAACAGGCTGGAATTTTGCATCCATTTCTGGTTTCCATACTTAAAAGAGTGAGGTATCCAATCTGGAAGACGCGTATATCTCTGGGAGGAACATCAGCAGGGTGAAAGCGCATAAAACCCACGCTGCACACAAAGCACATGAAGGAACTGTCTTGCTTGTTAAGGGAAGACAAAGGGGCAGACAAAGCCTGTCTTCAATAATCAGAAGTCTGTTTTCTGGAAAAGGAATTAAACTTATCTTGTGTATTCCAAAGTGATTAAACAAGTACCTGGAAGCTTTGAGGTGGCTGGAAGATATCTCTACATGGAACCAAATGTTAGCAATGAGCTGTCTGAAACGAGAACCAGCTCCCCCAGGCAGCCGAGTTCTCCATCAGCTCATGCTTTTGGCCAGAAGCTGGGTGCTCACTATAAGGGATGTTGTATAAGAAAATCAGGCATCAGAGAAAACTGGATGACCCTGAGAGATATTTAGATCCTGATAAGGTTTGACTCTAAACATGCAGAATACACTTGTATAACACATTAGGCACGTTTCTATCCATGGGGGCGATGGTGGGAGCAAACGTGTTTCCAGAGCAATGAGAGCGGAGTTTCCAGAGCAATCAGGGCAGATTCTCACCGCGTCCTCAGACGGATATCAATCATCCATTGATTAGCTCTCCTCTCTGGATAGCAATTTGACATGGGACAGTCCAATGCTTACCAGGTGACTTTGGAATAGGGATGTCCCTTTCCCAATTCTGCCTTGCCAATGTGGTCCAGACGACATAGAATCTGAATTCCAAGGAGGCCTGTAGGTGGGTCTTTTGCAAAAGCTTTGGAGTTAGTATCCCAGAGTTGGAGGCTGGGAAGAAATGGGGACCTGTGCCTCTCTGGCTAGAGAGTAGCTAAACTACAACCTCTCCCCTACCACACAGTATGACCCCCTCTTTCAGTCTTCCCTGAGAGCCCATGGGGACACCTCCTTTCTCCCAGCATCCTATTTCCTGAGGTCTTGCTCAGCCCCCTTCCCAGAGTCTGTACCCTTAGATGAGCAGACTCTGGTGGATTGAAGTTTCTGCCTCGGGCTTCAGGTGCCTGCTGGCTCCGCGGTGGGAAGAGGGTAGGAGGGATGTGGAAGTAGGAGCTCTTACGGGAACAAGTGGTGGAGGATGAGAGGTGGCTCTCCCTCCAGCTTGACTTATCTCCCCGCCACTTTTCCTGGAAAGCAGCGGTTCTCAATCTGTGGGTCGTGACCCTTTTGGGGGTCGAACAACCCTTTTACAGAGGCCACCTAAGACTATCTTGCATATCAGATATTTACATTACAATTTACACCAGTAGCAAAATTACAGTTATGAAGTAGCAATGAAAATAATTTTATGATTGGGGGTCACCATAACAGGAGGAACTGTATTAAAGGGGGTTGCGGCATTAGGAAGGTTGAGAACCACTGGCTTTAAAGAAAACACATCTTGCCTTGTAAGAATCAAATCTCTCCCAAAGACCATACATTTGAATTTGGGAATGCAAACTTTGTTGACCCATCCCTTGAAAAATAATGATTCTGGCCTTATTATTCACAATTAGTATTTATTTGCCTCTTTCCTGGGGGGGGGGGTCTTTAAGAACTATCACCTTCTACTGTATTAACCATGTCTTTCAGTTTCTGGATCTTGACCCTTTGCCACTCTCAAGTGACTGCCCTTCCCAGGGCTAGCCAATTCCTAGAGATAGCAAACAACCCCAAATTCCTAGAGATAGCAAACAACACACCAGTCACTGTGCCTTTTGAATGAATACAAGCCATCAACTCCAGAACCCACACCCCGCCTACCTCCTCTCTTAGGTTTTCACAGTCTGGGCCACTTTCCACCTGTCCTATTCCTGACAACTCAGATCAGCCCCATGCCAGATCCTGCTAAACTTTGGCTCCTACAGGCCCATCCTAAACTGTTTCCTCTCATTCTCCATTCCTTCCTGTGAAAACCAGCTCCGTCTGCTTCCTGACCTCCTCATCCCTCCCTGGGTGTCCTTGCGTGGTGCCTCACAAGGAAGCTTCTTCCTTCCTGACAATCCTCTCTGTGCCTGGGTGTCCTGCCAAACTTGATTGAAACAAATCCTGAGGACCCTTGAAACTGTAACAGAGGTAAAAGTCGGACAAGGGGCAAAATGTATTATGAGTTGTCCCTTTAAAACCCCCACCCATTTTGGGAATTAAAACTTGCCTTCTAAACAAAGATCAAGAATGTTTCCATATAGTAAATGAGAAAATATCATGAATGGTATGTCAATCAGGTTGATAAAATATCTCAGATTGCATGTGAAGCCCCCACACTGTACCCCATGGTTGAGCAATATATAATTTTAATGCAATTCCTATCAAATCTCCATTGTCATATTTTAAAGATCTTGAAAAAATAATACTTCGTTTTATATGGAATCAGAAAAAACCTCGAATAGCCAAGACATTACTCAGAAATAAAAACAGAGCAAGAGGAATCACGCTACCAGACCTGAGACTCTTCTATAAATCGATAGTGATCAAAACAGCATGGTATTGGCACAAAAACAGAGAGGCAGACATTTGGAACAGAATAGAGAACCAAGAGATGAATCCAGCTACCTACCATTACTTGATCTTTGACAAACCAATTAAAAACATCCAGTGGGGAAAAGATTC
>CAUYON010040003.1:0-10839 GCA_963573935.1 Arctocebus calabarensis | reverse complement strand
TTTGAGCCCAGGAATTGGAGGTTGCTGTGAGCTGTGATGCCACAGCACTCTATCCAGGGTGAAAGCTTGAGGCTCTGTCTCAAAAAAAAATAAAATTAATGATGGATCCACATGCCTTTAACATACTTTTACTAAAATCTATCATTGTGCCTGGAGACTGCCTAGGTCAGTTATCCAGTGATGTCATTTGACTGATATAAGCTTCAAGTTGCTATTGTGCCTATAAGGGAATTGGTTAAATAATATACCATGAAGATTAGGCCAATTGCTGGTAAGTCGGGGAAAAGGCAAAAGCTAAGCCAGAGAATAGTCTACTGTCAGAAATTGAGCCCAGAAAGTCACTGGATCAGCACCTAAGACTGGAGTGGGAGAGTAAGAACAAGGTGATGTCTACAATCTTTGGGTCAAACAAGCCAAATAAGACTTATAAAGACAGACAACTCCTTGCCCCATTTAGTCCTATATTAACAAGAACAACAACAACAACAACAAAAGACCTGGTGGTAACAAATGTCATTTATACAAGCACATTTGGACATGGGTATGTATCCATGTGCTGTTGTGATGGGAGTAAGAATGTTAAATAATAACATATACAAATACATCTTAAAGTCTAGTTAGTCAAAAATCTTAAGCCAAAAATGATGCTGATAAAAATGCACATTATAATGCACTCTAGGGTTAAACCAATAACCACAAAAAACTCAACTGATCATGATCTTAAAAGGTAATTTTTCATTAAAAACAAAAATAGCATCAATTAAAAATCATGAACAACTTAAAACAACACAGATGATATACTAGAAAGGAAATATACTCCTTCAAATTACTACACCTAGTTGTGGGCATGCACAGTAGAACTCTGCTAATTGTTATGTGCTTTGTGGCAGAGACTTCTTAGAAAAATCTGATTCTTCAGGGAACCATAGCCATGAGGTCAATTTTGATTTTAGTTTATGAACTAATTTTAGTTTATGAACACCAAATTTTAGTAACTCAAAGTCATTCAATACACAACTACTGCGAAGCAGCTTCTGTAAAAATGCAATGCTGTGAATTGTGACTCAGTTGCTGGCAAACATCACAGAAAGAACTTGGATTTAGGGGTGTCTGAGGGTCACCAGCAGAAGTCCACTGCATAATAGACAACTGGCTGCTGTGTGGGGCTGGGCTGCCAGTTACACCAGGGAAACTAGCATTCCTTTCCAGATGATTTGTTCAAAATGGCTGGACGCTGGGAGAAACTTCTGGATGCCAGCAAATAGTTAAGAGAGAACCCTGCGGGGTTCTATACTCTGAAATGAGCTTTTACAGTCCTGATCACAGGAGAAGCTCTCAGCTCAGGCAGGCCTTTGGTCAGAGATTGCCCAGAGATGTTGCTCCAGAAGAGGAATCCACATGGAATCAATCCTATAGGCATCTGAGCCTAGGACAGCATCAGCTTGGTGCCAGGCATTCTGAGAGCCTATATGCTAGGGAAGTACAGATGTCACTGCTGCTGTGGTACTGCTCTGAGAAGGGAGATGGAAGAGCATGTGTTCTCACGCATCCTAAGGAAGGTCCCCACCACCCTATTGCGAGACCAAGATGTGAGCAGATTGCACTTCCTATAGCTTTTTGCATCCGCTGCTCACTGGAGAGGGTCCTAGCCTTTTCTGGTCACAAACCCATGTTGCTATTTTGTGAGCTCAAGGCTTAACTGTGTTCCATCTTTGGGCCAAGTTTGCAATGAAGAAAACCTAGGGAAAACTCTTCTGGACATTTGTCTAGGGTAACAACTCATGAATAAGACCTCAAAAGCACAGGCAACAAACATGAAAATAGACAAATAAGACTGAATTAAATTAAAAAGCTCTATACAGCCAAAGAATAATAAACATAATGAACAGACATCCTATTGGATGGAAGAAAATATTTTCATACTATGTATCTGATAGGGGAGTAATATTCAGAATTTACAAGGAACTCAAACTACTCAAAAACAGCAATAAAAGGGAATAATTCCTTTAAAAAGTGGGCTAAGGAAATGAATAGACATTTTTCAAAGGAAAACAAAAAAATTTTCAACATCACTAATTATCAAAGAGAAACGAAACTTAAAACCACAATGAGATATCATCTTATACCAATCAATATGGCTACTGTTAAAAAGATTTTTTAAAAAGATGTTAGCAAGATTGCAGAGAAAAGTGAACACTTATACAAAAGTGAACACTTATACACCGTTTTTTTTTTCTTTCTTTCTTTCTTTCTTTTTTTGTAGAGACAGAGTCTCACTTTATCACCCTTGGTAGAGCGCCGTGGCATCACACAGCTCACAGCAGCCTCCAACTCCTGGGCATAGGCGATTCTCTTGCCTCAGCCTCCTGAGTAGCTGGGACTACAGGCACCTGTTACAAACTTAAACACTGTTGATGGGAATGTAAATTAGTACTACCTCTAGGGCAATCAGTATGGATATTTCTCAAAGAATTAAAAATAGACCTATCATTTGATCCAACAATCTCTCTACTGGGTCTCTTACTCAAAGGAAAAGAAATAATTATATCAAAAAGATACCTGTACTTTTTTATCACAGTGCTATTTATATAGCAAGGATATGGATTCAAACTAAGTGTTTACCAATGGATTATTAGATAAAGAAAATGTGACACACACACACACAATGGTTTACTATTCAGCCATGACAAAGAATTAAATAATCTTTTCAGCATCATGGATGGAAATGGAGACCATTATCTTAAGTGAAACAGCTCAGACACAGAGACAAATACCTCAAAGTCTCACAAACGAAAAGATAAACAATGTGTATGCATGGAGAGTGCACTGAGAGTGGGGGATGGATGATGAGAAACTACTTAATGGGTACAAAGTATGTTACTCTCATGATGGACACATTAAAAGCCCCGACTTCACCACTGTGCAATATATATTATGTCTGTACTCCATAAATTTATACAAATTTAAAAAAAAAGCATGATCTCAAAACTAGGAGCTGTCAGCGACTCGTGTGGGCATCAATTAAATATGCTAAGAACGTAAACTTTTTCAAGATTAGTTTCTAAGTTACACATTTACTTGAAGAATTAAAAATCCTGAACAAACTGAACAATAACAAATGTGGGCACCTACTTCTTTTAGCAAAGACAGGATGCATTGTCCTTCTGTGCCTTGTGACAGACTATTTAAACCAGAGAATATATTTGACAAATTGAAACATTTATGGTTTGCTTGTAGGTAGAAACATTTAGGACAAGTTATTAAAAAGACCAAAAAATCTCAAAGGAGAGAATGATCTTAGAACAGGTTACAGTAGCTCCTAAAAACTGTATGTGCCATATTTTCTACCATGGAGTCAAACAGAACTTGTAAATATCTATCAGAAATCCTAAGGTAATTTTTATTTACAGAAAAACAGCAAAGGTAATGTACAAAATAACACTTTTTGAATTGCTAGACTTTTACAAACTCCGAACAAAGGTTTACAATTTCCTGCCAAGGAGATGCAGCAGCTGCTTCAGGATGTGGGTAAGACAAGCATGTTCCTGTGGTAACCATTTCCCACAGAAGAAAAAGAGTTAAAAGACAAATCTTTGCTAAACTGCAGCCTTGGAGGTCTCCTGATTTATGAGAGCAATAAGAACAAAGTAAATTGAGCTGTTGAAGAAGCAGTTAAATATTCATTGAACAAGCAAAGTTTATCAAATAAAATGACTAAATTTACAGTGGATAGATAATACTTTAACATAGCTTGGTATTCTCCAAGCATTTTATTACGTGGCATCGTATTTTTGATTGATATACTACATCTAGTATATTCTGCAACTATACAAGATAAATCTTCACATAAATCCCGTAAGGTTCTAGTCAATCCTTTGTAAATTATAATTCTGTTAGTGCTACAAATGCAGATTTATTCAGTTGAAATAGGTTGTACATTTAGTTTCTCATAATCTCATGTTTTTACCCTTATCTTTCAAGCACAAGCTATCTTCTAGTAATACTTACATATTAGTGTTATTTTTTGCATCTCTTGCTCATTGGAATTCATTCATTTTATTCACCCATCCTTCCAACAAACAAGTATTGAATACATCAGCAAATAATTGGGTCAACTGAGAATTGCTTTCTCATCTTGTACTTATGTCCATTATTTTCCAATAGTGAGAAGCCTAGTTTTTCATGCCATTGCTGCTGATCTATCTAACTTCTAATCAAGAGCTATGGTTGTTACATATTTATTTCTAAGGGTGAGATGGAGTAGGGTGCAGAGAGCAGGATGGTAAGCAAAGAAATTGGTATGTATTACTTGCACCCAACATGCAGAGCACTTAGGTCAGTGTTCAACACATAATACCTTCAACAACTTTCATGACAACAAAATAAGATAGGTATATTATTATTCCATTTTCATAAACTGAAAAACTCAGTCTCAGCACTTAAGGAACTGGTCATTTAAGGTCACACAGTTAGGAAGTGGCAGTGCCAGTAAAGTAATAGTGTTCTGTCTAATCCCAAAGGCTTTATGACAGCTCTTGTACACAGTTAGAACCCAGTATTTCTTCATTTGATTTTGGAAAAAAATTGTTTGAATCTATGCTACTCATAAACCCCAGATATCTTCCTCTTCCATTTTGCCTGCAAAAACACTATGCTGTTTAGATCAATACCAAAGGAAATATCTTTCAGCAACAGTTTTTGAAGCAAAGGTAGACAGCTGATATAATTAAAAATTTTAATGAATAAAGTAAAGCATTTTTAAAACCCTGAAATCTATCTGTCCAAACACTGTATTATGCTGGATTTTTTTTTCAGAAACACTCTTCTGGGAATAACAGGTAATAGATTATGAATAGGTATCTAAAAGTTAGTGTTAGCAATATAAATTAAATCAATGGAAAATGCAAATATAAAATATTTTATTAATAGAAATGAAATAATATCACAAAATTAATGTTAAAGGAAAAAAATTTATTATGTAGCTTTCCCTCTAATTAGTTCATAGCAGTAGGTACCTTATATTCTTCATAATCATTGCTATCTAGAAAGTCCCTTTTCTCCAGTTCTATACGTTGTTCTGGTGAGGGCTTAGCAGGTAGTGGCTTAATTGAGGCTTGTTCATATAAGGGCTTTCCACTAAAAAACAGTTCCTTCCAATCATGCATCAACTTGTGTGGAATCAGGCTATTGCAAAACAAAAAGGTAGAGATGAATCAATGATTAGTCAAATATATACTGTAAGATAACAGTTAGTTTACATATTTACAAATGACTTGCAACAGTAAAATCTAATGTTACATCAGTCTTATTGTCATTGCACATGTGGTAAACTTTGAAATTATTTTTCAGTAATTATTTCTATTTAAGTCTAATGAAAGTGAGTTAGTTACCTAAGTATAATACAGATGTTAAAGTTTAAAGGGGCCTTGAAAAGCATTTAGCCTGTTTGTTTTGCCCAGAAAGACACTGATACTAGAGCATTTTAATGATTTCTAAGGTTGCAAAACTCAATTGACATCAAGTTGGAAATTTAAAGAACCTAAGTATTCTGATCCTTCTCATTGTTTTTTGATATGCTGTTCTGCCATGACACAGTCAATTAGCAAGTCTGAAGAACAAGCAGCATTCAGTAACATTCATTCATTCAAACCTAAGTTCTGGACCTTTTACATGTACTAGTCATTCGAGATATAATAGTAAGTAGAATTCTTGGCCTCCAATATCAGACTATGAGAAAGAAGTGCTAAAATAATTGCAGAAATAAACAGAAGTGTTGAATGAGAATACACAGTGGGCAAATATAACAGTGTGACTCAACTTGTTGGTTCAAAGGTCTCTTTGAAGAAAGATCTGCTGAGTTGAAGGCTAAAGAATGCCTACCAGACAACTAGGACAGAGTGACAGGAAAATTGTTTCAAGAAGAACAAAATGTGCAAAGGGAAGAAAGAGCCAGACATGATTCAGATGCATTTCTTTAAAAACAGCTAGACTAAAATGTGTAGACTAGAATTTGAAATGACAACTTAAAAAGGTAGTATTTCACTCTGATACGTGCTACCACATGGATGAACTTTGAAGACATTAAGCTAAGTGAAATGAGCCAGGCACAAAAGGACAAATATTACATAATTCTACTTATACCAGTTACTTAGAAAAGCCAAGTTCAGAGAGAAATAAAATAGCATAGAGATTCTTAGGAGCTGGAGAGAGGGAGAATGAGAGTTATTAGTCAATGTGTACAGAACCTACAAACTTTCCTGTCTAAACAGCTACAGTCAGGGCTCTTGGAGAACTCCTGACCTTGCTTATAGTCAAACCCAGAGTCTGAAGCATTCTTCTTTAAAACCTTTTAGTATTCTCCTTCTGGCTCCACTGTAACATTTGCAGAGAGTCTACGGCTTCATTCCACTGAAGTGGTTCATGTATTTTGAAAAATTTAGGAGAAAAACTTTGTGACCTTTTCTGTAAATTTTTTTTCACATTTAAGATGTGAGGAAAGAAAGAAAAAATGGCAAAAAGTAGGAAGGCTTATTAACTATCTTCTATAATATTTAAGGATATTGGTTAGGGCAAGTACAATGAGTAGCTCACACCTTTAATCCCGGCACTCTGGAAAACTGAGGTGGGAGGATTGGTTGAAGTCAGATGTTCAAGACTAGCCTGGGCAACCTAATGAGACCCTCATCTACAAAAAAGTATTTTTTTAAAAAAAGAATATCTGTCTTATCCTTGCCCAATATTCTCCTTTTACTCAAGATTCTGGTCTTACTAATTCCCACCTGATCCATTGAGGTTCCTGAAAAAGAAAATCATCTGCCATGGCTTCTGGGTCCCTAAAATCAGTTTTCTTCTTAACTGAAATCCCTAAGATTACATGCTTACATTTAGGTGAGCTATTCCATTTTCTTGCATGATCCAAATTTCATCAGCTTACCTCAGACCAACCTTGGTCTGATAAAGCAATTATAAATTCAACATAAAAGAACTGAAGAAAAAATGCTATTATATTAACAAGGGTTGCCTTAGAAGAATTACTACACTTTCCATTTTATTTTATTGATTGATTGAGAAAGGGTCTTGATCTCTTGTCCAGGCTAGGGTTCAATGGCATCATCATAGCTCACAGTAACATGAAACTTCTGGGCTCAAACAATCCTCCTACCTCAGCCTCCCAAGTAGCTGAGACTATAGGAGCTGAGACTATTATGCCTATATAATTTTTCTAATTTTTGTAGAGATAAGGTCTTGCTCTTGCTGGTCTCGAACCCCTGGCCTTGAGGAATCCTCCTATCTCAGCCTCACAAAGTGCTAGGATTATAGGTGTGAGCCACTAGGCCCAGGCACTTTCCATTTTAGGATGAAATTTTTGGACTTTAAATAACTTGTCCTAAAATGTCAAGCTATATGGCTGCTTTAGCCCAGTGTGAATCATTTATGCTACTTGTATGTTTTTCTATTGCTATTTAAACATACTTTGATTTTTTTTAATTAACTTTCTGTTCTGAGATAATTGTAGATTCACATAAAGTTGTAAGAAATAATGCAAGAGATATCCACATACCCTTTGCCTAGTGTCTCCCAATTGTGACATCTTACAAAACTATAATATAAACAGGATATTGATATTAATACAGTCAAGATACAGAACACTGCTATCAGCACAAACACAAAACCTTTCATCTTGCCCCTTTATAGCCATACTCACTCCCCTCTTACCCCTCCCCTCTCCTTAGCTTCTGATAATCATTCATCTGTTCTCAGTGTCCATATTTTCTTCATTTCAAGAATGTTACATAAATGCAATCACATAGTATGTAACCTTTTGGGATTGTCTTTTTTTTCATTCAGCATAATTACGTGGAGATTCATCCAGGTTGTAGTATGTGTCAGTAGTTCGTTTTTGTATTTAATCATCATCTGTTGAAGAACATCTAGATTGTATAAGTTTTAAGCTATTACAAACAAAGGTGCTATAAACATTCATGTTTTAGTGTGAATGTTAAGTCTTAATTTTTCCTGGGTAAATACCCAGAAGTATAATTGCTAACTAGTATGGGAATTTGAGAACTGCAGATTCAACTTTTTGAGAAACCGCCACACTGCTTTTCACAGGCTCTGTACCATTTTACATTCTTCTTCTTCTTCTTCTTCTTCTTTTTTTTAGCCCCTGCTCCCTGGAGTCTGTTCTTCTTCTTCTTCTTTTTTTTTTTTATTAAATCACAGCTGCATACATTAGTACTAGTGATGAAGGAGTGATTTTCTCTGTATCCTTATCTACATTTGGTGTTTTTGTTATTTTTAAACTTTTAGCTATTCTTATAAATGCATACTGATATTTTACTGTTTTTACTTTGAATTTGTCTAATAGTTGATGATAAAAACGTTTTTAATGTGAATATTTGTCATCTGTGTATTCTTTTCAATGAAATGTGTTTACACATCTTGTGCCCACTTTCTAATTGGATTTTTTATTATGGAGTTTTAAGAATAATTCATATATTCCAGATAGTAGTCCTTTGTTGGATATATAGTTCGCAAATAGTTTCTCCCAATTTCTATGTCTTTTCTTCCTTTTCAAAGCAAAAGGTTTTGAAGATCAATTTATCAACTTCAATGAAGTCAAATTTGTTAAACTTTCCTTCTCTGGATTGCCTAGGCACAGAACCCAAAGATTTTCTCTTAGATTTTTCTAAAACTGTTATGGTTTTATATTTAATTTCATGATTCATTATGAGTTAATTTTTATGTAAGGTGTAAGAGTCAAAGGTTCTCTTTTTAAAAAAGAATTTTTTTCTTCTCTATGGATATCCAATTGCTTGAGCACCATTTTCATCAAATTGCTTTTGCACCTTTGCAATATAAATTGGGCGTTTCTGTGTGGGTTTATTTCTAAGTTCTCTATTCTGTTCCATTGATCTATTCCATCTTTCCCATTGATCTATTCCATCTTTCTGCCAATTCCACAGTTTTGATTACTGTAGCTGTATCAAAAGTCATGAAATTGGGTAGACTGATTCCACCCAATGTAGACTTCTTTTCAAAATTGTTTCAGCTATGCTACTCTGCCTTTTCATATAAATTTTAAAATAATTCTGTCTATCTCTACAAAGAAGTCTTGCTGGCTTTTTGATAGAAATTGATTAAACTTCTATATTAATTGTGAAAAGGCTGACATCTTTACTTTGTTGAATCTTCTAATCAATAAACACAGCATGTTTGTATGTTTGTTTAGATTATTTTTGATTTTTCTTATTTCTGTCAGTGTTTTATTGTCTCCTTCATATAAATCCTATACATATGTTGTTAGATTTATACCTAAGTATGTGCTTTTGAGTAATCATAAATGGCATTATATTTTTAATTTTGTTGTCCACATGTTCACTGAGAGTGTACATACATACAATTCATAAAATGTTTATCTTTCATCCTGTGAACTAGCTGAGGTTTGTTTGTTTGTTTGTTTTTTCACCAGAGTCCTTGGCATTTTCTAAATGCCATTTGGAAATAGGAACAGTGTTATTTCTTCATTTCTAACTATATGCTTATTTCCTTTTATTGTCTTATTGTACTGGCTAGAACTTCTAGGATTATGTTGAATAAGAGTAGAAAGAATGTATTTTTCTAGTTCCAAATATTAGGCAAGTACCTCTTCTATTTCTATTTTTATTAAGGTTTTTTTATTATAAATGGGTGTTGAATTTTGTCAAATGCTTTTTCTTCACTGATGAATGCAATCATTTTTCCTTTTTAGTCTGTTAACATGGCAGACTGCATTGTTTAATTTTAAATTTTAAACAGGCCAACATTCCTAAAGTATATCCAACATGGAATTGGCATGCTATTTTTTTTATATGTTGCTAAATTCTATTTATTAATATTTTGTTAGTAATTTTGCAAATATATTAAAAATTTGTCTCTAGTCTTTGCCATCATCTTTCTGGTTTTGACATCAGAGAAATACTGGCTTCATAAAATAAATTGGTAAAGTGTTCCTTCCTTCTTATTTTCTGGAAGACATTGTGTAGAACTGGTGTTAATTTTTTCTTTAAACATTTAGGAGAATTCTTCAATGAAACCATCTGGGCCTAGAGATTTCCATTTGGGCAGTTTTTAAATTACAAACTCAATTTCTTTAATAGCTATAGACTTATTTAAATTACCTATTTCATGGGCTGTTTGTGGCAATTTGAGAGAGATGCTTTCTCTCTCTTTTCTGACCCTGCAGGCAATGTAGCTTTCATTCCTTTCATTGTGAAATCTCCAGATCTCAACTTGAATAACTTGAGAGGTATGCAAATTTAACTAGATTGCTTTACCCTTCATACGTGGAAGTACTTTTACTTAGAAGTACTATAGTATCATAATCCTCTAGCTTTAAGCAAAGGACATCCTAAGAAATAGGTCTTCGAATCCAGATGCTACATTTGCTGGAAAGACTTTGCTGTAAGACAGTCTCAAGGTCCACGGTACTACTCTCTAAAACTTATGTGTGATCACATGGAAAACTATTGTTCCATAGTGAGCATCAAGAGAATTTTGTATTCTGTTGAGAACTAGAACAGAAAAGGAATATCATATAACAGATTGTTTATTGTTTTGCTTTCATCACTGGGAAGCTCAGATAAAATTTAGTTTCAGATACTCACAAATCTACTACATAAGTGTCTTTCTTTCTTTTTTTTTTGTAGTTTATTTTTATTTTTTTTAATAATTTTATTGAATCATAATTCTGTACATTGGTGCAATCATAGGGCACGATTCATATACATTCAGAAATGTTTTGATCGTACTGTTACAGATAGCCTTCATGGCATTTTCTTGATCACTTTATAAAGACAT
>CAUYON010040002.1:0-11454 GCA_963573935.1 Arctocebus calabarensis | reverse complement strand
ACCAATTACCCTCCCTCCACCCCTCCCTTCCTATATTCTTGTGCTATAGTTGGGTTATAGCCTTCATATGAAACCTTTAACTTAGCTTCATAGTAGGGCTGAGTACATTGGATACTTTTTCTTGCATTCTTGAGATACTTTCCTAAGAAGAATATGTTCCAGCTCCATCCATGTAAACATGAAAGAGGTAAAGTCTCCATCTTTCTTTAAGGCTGTATAATATTCCATGGTATACATGTGTACCACAATTTATTAATCTGTTCGTGTGTCAGTGGGCACTTGGGCTTCTTCCATGACTTAGCGATTATGCATTGGGCTGTAATAAACATTCTGGTACAAATATCTTTGTTGCAATGTGATTTTTGGTCTTCTGGATATACACCTAGTAGAGGAATTGTAGGATCGAATTGCAGGTCTATTTTTAGATTTCTAAGTATTCTCCAAACATCTTTCCAAAAAGAGGGCGTTAGTTTGCATTCCCACCAGCAGTGTAGAAGGGTTCCCTTTTCTCCATATCCACGCCAACATCCTGGTTTGGGGATTTTGTGATGTGGGCTAATCTTACTGGAGTTAGATGATATCTCAAAGTGGTTTTCATTTGCATTTCTCTGATGATTAAGGATGATGAGCATTTTTTCATGTGTTTGTAGGCTGTGTGCCTATCTTCTTCAGAGAAGTTTCTCTTCAAGTCTCTTGCCCACCCTGAGATGGGATCACGTGTTCTTTTCTAATACGTTTGAGTTCTCTGTGGATTCTGGTTATTAAACCTTTGTTGGAGGCATAACCTGCAAGTATCGTCTCCAATAAAGGGATCCAAAGAGCAAAAAGCTTGAGTGCTGCTGTTATAAAGACACATAATTCAATACCACCTTTTCACCAGGAGATGCCGCCACTAACACACCTGTTACTCGGTCCGACGCGGCTTAAATGTGAGGCTTCAGTTTCTGTAGTGCACACGAGTGCCTTACGTCACTTTAATGAACGCAGCATTTTCCACCTGAGCTGAGGGTGGGAAAGGAGTCAACAGTGAGAGGAAGAGGAAGACCATTTATAAGTCTTTAATTAAGCTCAAGAAGAACTTGCGATCAGGCCTAGGGAGGAAAAGAAGAAAAGGAGAGCGAGCAAGCCCCAGAGCTCATGGTAGGACACAGGCCTGGTTTGTCGGCGTCTTCTACACCAGCCAGGCTGGTCCCTCTGCGCCTCCAGGCTGGAGAGCATCTCTGGATTCACAGCTGAAAATGAGGTCAGGCTTTCCTTGGAACGAAAAGAAAAGGGTATTGAAATGAAAAGAGAAATTCCTCACTGTGATTTTCAAGTTACCTGAATCCTGTCCACAAACTTGATTTCTCTCACCAAATTCCCAGAAGTAGTTCTCTGTGTGAAACCTCCCAACTCTGTGGCTGTCTTACATGCACAAATGTCAATTCCCTCGCATCATAAAAAATTATGTGATATATTATTCATAAGGTTTGTTCCTTGAAATCGGAGAAATCATATCCTCCTCGAATCACAGCGCTCGATCACCTGGAATATGATTATGATTCTTGTAGGCTAAGCATCCGTTTCTAACCATTAAATAAAGCAACACTTTAAAAACGTGTGTATTTCCCGTCTGTCCTGATGTCGGTGCACTTGAACCTGTAGTTGCTGTGAAATATGAAATGGAATGATGCCACTGGGCTGAGACGCAGTTCTGGAGCAGAGCCACTGTCCTTTCTGCCCTTCCTTCCTGGGTTGCTGTTCTGCATGTGAATCCCTTTTGTTCCCTATCCCCCCCCCCCATTTTTCATGCCTTTGTCCTCCTCCAGGGAATCCTTGTGCCTTGTGCTGATTTCTTCTCCCAGCCTTGCTCTGGCTGACTCACACTTACTGCTCCCCCACTGCCGGGGGAGAAATGGCGTGGTTATTTCTGCATCTGCAGAAGAGGAACCTCATATAGGTCTTGCGTGTACAGGAAAAGAAAGTCTAATGCCCCAGGGTAGCTCATTTATCACAGTCTCTTCCAGAGATGCCTGCAAACCAGCGTGGCCTTCAATGCCATAACTGGGCAATGTCTGGTTGTCTAAGGATTTCTGGAATTTTATGCTCATGGGGTCTTCCCAGTCTCCAGGCTTCGCCTCTGCTGTTTCCCCGGATGCCTGAGACACCATTTCCTTTGTATTTTACTAGAAGCCCGCCGACCAAGCCACTCATGGGGAGTTCAGGGAAGACAAGAGTAGAATTCACTTCCCAGTGGCACCACAAGCAATGCTGTTTTCCTTTACCAGTCCTCCCCGCCCTGACCCAGCCACCCTCCACCTTGCCTATCCCTTCCTCCCTCTGTTCTTATCTCTTCTCTCACCTCTCCCTGTCATCCAGGATCAATACGGAAAGTAAGTATTGATCTTTAGGGAGGAGATCGCTTTGCCTTCCCTCCAGCTGCTCAGGGAAAGCAGGCAGCCAAACCATTCAGGTCTGACCAGCTATCCTGGTGCATATCAAGTTACCTTGAAAGAAACAAGGGAAGCTATTTGGGCTAATGAATGTTGACAGTGTTTTCCTGCCTCCTCTTAATTTTAGCTTGCAGTTTCTCTTAAACTCAGTTTTCTCTTAAGCAGATCCCAAGTCAAAAATTTTCGCACAAGTGGTTCGTTTGGGAGGTGACAGCAGAGTGAAGAAAAACAAGGAAGGCCACGAAACTTACATGCCCTAAAGGGGCTGGGGACGTTTGTGAGCAAGTCTGACGCTGGGTCCTAGAATAGATGTGTATTAAATTTTGTAAGAAACTGTCAAACTCTCCTAAAGTGATGATAAACTTTTCTGTTTGCACCAACTTGTGTGTGGGAGGGGGCTGGTTCGTAAACATCTGTACATGGAAAGATGCAAACAGTCTCAGAGGGAAGCGGAAGACACTCTGACCGAGTGTCCCATCGAGTGTCCCAGAGACCCATACCATTTCTGTGGGTCGGAAGACTCGCTAGGTTGTTCATTCTCCTCAAACTGATCTCCAGATGGGAGGCAATTCTGATTGAAGACTCAGCAGTCATTTTTTCTTTCTTTTAGAAATTGATAAGCTGGTTCTAAAATCATATGGAAATGAAAAAGACCTGGGGCAGCCAAAACAACTGTGAGAAAGAACAGTGTAGTTGGAGGACAACACTGACTCCAAGAATTATTGTAAATCGGGTATTCTTTTACAAACTCTGATACCCAGGTCACGCTAGAGGCGGATTAAATCTCAGTCCGTAGGTGTAGGGCCCAGCCGCTCTGCAGGTGATTCCTGCCTTCCTCTGCCCAAGATCAAACACGGTCTTAGATTCTTACCCAACATACTTCAGTAAACCTCTAGAGGGCACCCCAGGCTTATTGCTGGCAGGACTAGCACTTGCTTCTAAATTGGTGGCCATCATTCTGAAGGCTATTTTTTTCCAGATATGATGTGAGGCAAAAGAAGAAAGAATGTAAAACCCATGGTCACTAATGCTGGCAGTATTTTGAAATTATACGTTATTTACCATGCATGGGGATCAAGAGCACCTTTATCTGCTTTTGATTCTGTGTTTATGGCACCCTGGTGTGAAAAGGAGCATTCATTACTTACAAGTTCTCAAATGGTCTTTGTGGCCACAGAACTTTAGACCTACCTGGAATTTGGAACCTCGTACCATCTGGCTCCAGCTTAACCTTCTATACAAGCTCTTCCAGGCCCTATAGATACCTTTTGTTTTAGCCACAATGTTCTTAGCACCTTTTCCCTAACTTGACCTCCTTCCACTCACCCCCTAGGTTTGCATTCCTGGACAAGGAAGCTCAGCCCAGTGTCCCTGGGGGCCTTCAGACTCTATCCAACCTTGTCCCCAGAGCCCTGTAACACCTCTTGTCCGTCATGACATTTACTAGGAACTTGCCCTTTATTGCCCTGGCTTCTCAAATGCTCCCTGTGATTTTGAATTGTTTTACACCTTGTCTGGTTGACTGGATCATGAGCTTTTTGAGTCCTGGAACCCCATCTTTAATCTCCATCAATGGTTATTATTGGTCTTTGGTTATTATTGGCCTTCTTTCATGCAGATGGTGACTCATATTTGCTTGATGAAAATATATGTTAGGTAAACAGTGGTATATATGTGGTGTCCATAAAGTTTGTGTGCAATTTAAAATTAAAAACTATAAATTTTAAATTTTATAACTTTATAGTCACCCTGTATATACCATACTATTCTACCATAAGGAAAGATGTTTACCTGGATGGAGTTGAAACACATTCTTCTTAGTAAAGTATCTCAAGAATGGGGAAAAAAAATCCAATGTACTCAATATTAATGTGAAACCAATATATGAACAATTACATGTCCACATGAGGGCTAACATACAAATACAGTCTCGCAAGGGGGAGGGGTGAAGGGGGGATGGGAAGAGGGAGGGCAATTGGCACTGGCGGGATCTCACCTAATGTGCACAATGTGGGGGTGTTCAGCTTGCCCCCAGAGTGAAGGGCTCACCTGCAACTCGAACGTTACCTCGGAAGTAAGCACAATGTAACCTAAAAATGCATACCTTCAAATTAATGTGAAATAAAAAAAGAACATATATGTTACGGTCAGATGAGATAACCTGAGTTTGAGAAAGAGGCCAGGCTTCACTTTTTCTCCGCAGAGCTCAGCACCCTGTCTGGAACAGCAGACGCGTCAGAAACCGTTCATGGTTAACACTTACTTGCACAGGGATGTGTCATCTTTGAGACTGCTCATTAAAGCTGGTTCTTTCTCATCCTCCCCATTCTCCCCCTTCTGCCCCTCCTCTCCTCCTCATTTTCTTCTTTCTCTGACTCTTTTAAGTAAACAGACTTGGTGTGAATACGTGTTACGTCCCTCCTGTAAGCTCTGGGTTGCTCTCCCCACCCCTGCCCTTCTCTCCTCTGCTAGCCCCTCCTCTCTTCTCTTTGTCTTTCTTATTCGTGTCCTTCTTTAGGAACATTCTAAATAGACTGAAGTAGTGATGAATGGAACATCTTAGACATTTACAACAACTCTAAAGCAGTCTGCGTGTCTGTGATTTTACTGATGGCGAGGACATAGGAATCGCTGATATTACTCTGGTTTATCATGCTACACTGGTGGCTGTTGGACAAAATGTTACATTGCAGTAGAACTGGGTGGAAATGAATACGAACTTTGCCCCCATATTTATTCATGAATCTTCTTAACTCTATGCAGAAAACCCTGGTGGCGGGGTGGAGGGTGTTTGTGGCCCTCCCCCCCCCCAGTTAAGAGCCTGTCTACTGCAAAAGGATGTCAAATACATGATTTTATTTTTAATGGCTAAATGAGTTCCCTTTACTTTTTCCCTCCTTCCTCCCCCCCCTTTCTCTTTCTACAATAAATAAATAAATACATAAATCTATCAATAAAATCTTCAGAGAAGTTTCTAAGTTACTCTCTGAGTTTTCCTGCGGGAAACCTGACACCTCTCTCCGCAGCTCTCCCACTAGTCATCCTCAGATCCTGGAGGGCTTGTGCAAACCCAGATTGCCAGGCCTGCTCCCAGCACTTCTGATTCAGGTGAGAGCTGCCAATGTGCGTTTCTGACAAGTTCGCAGCTGATGCAGACGCTGAGATGGCGGGTGTGGAGTGCATCTCTGAGACACTCTCCCTTGCCCAGGCAGAGTTTGACTTTCTGACCTTCTGACAGTTTGAGCTGGGGCAAGTGACTATCTGAGAAGGAGTTTGATGGAGTCAGAGAGAGTGAGCGGAGGTGCTGGTGTGTGACCACGTGGCAAGGGGACTGTTGGGGGCCTGAATGGGTTCTGGGGACACAAAAAGGTTCTGGAAGATGAGGGATGTCCTGCGCCACACCTCATTCCCACCTGAGTTTGCGGTCAGCCCCCAGTAGGCTGCCATTTCCCAGCATGTGGGGACTTTCCCCTGCACCCCTAAAGTCTGCTCCAGTGAAGTGACACCTTTGGTGGTAGCCGTCACTTCGTGGGTCCCTGGAGATACTCCCCAAGCTTCTGGTCTCAGTGTTGCCCATGGCAGTAGCTGCTCACTAACCTTGCTTCAACGCCATTTCCACCTCCCCTGCTTCATTCTCTTTTCTCCCTCTTGCTTCCTGGAATGACCTTCCAAATACAACTATGTGTTCCCGAGTGCTTGTCTCAGGGACTGCTTTTCAGGAAACCCAATCTAGGGTATATGTTCAAATCCTTGCCTGCCACTTACTGTCTGGGTGACTCTGGGCAATGGATTAAACCTCTTGAGCTCCGTTTCCTTACAGGACAATACCACCGCCTCCCAGAGGTATTATGAAGAAGGGACAATATTTAAGAAGGACCCTGGCCCAGCAGTATAAGTCTTAGGAGCTGTTAGTTCCCTCCCCCTTTGAGGCTGCTGCAAGGCAGAGGAAAGAATTGATTTGCCAGATTCATGAAACACACACGGCCAGGGGCTCTGAGGCACAGCGAGATGCATGGGTCCCCATCCCCTAAGAAAGCAGCTCTCACTCTTGGAGTGGGACTGACTCCGAGTAAAAATGTTCCTGGTGGTCTTGCTTCTGTTCTGGAACTTATTAATCCTCATCTGTGACACCTTCTCGAACAAACTAGATTGGGGCTGTCGGGCTTTGGGGGAAGAGGACGACCTCATTGATTACGTAACAACATTCCTCTTGCCCTTCTCCTCCAGCTCTTTCAGGGAGTGGCTTTGTCTTTTTACCTATTTTGGTAATTTTATAGCATAAAATTATCATAGCATAAGTCATGTTTGAATGTGAGCCTCTATTTATGGTTCAATTCTGCAAAATCAGAAGAGAAAAAACAACTTTTAAATTAATTTTAGAATTCTTTGTTCAGCAAACCTTCTGGTCCTTCCCAGCCAATGACGGGATATTGAAATAGAATCCAAGCAGGAGCCAGGGACGGGGAGGACAGATCAATACGGGTTGCCTCTTCCTGCTCGACCCACTTTGCGTGGGTTTCATGCAGGCTCTGTCTGTGGGGATAGATTTCTCAGTACATTTGCTGCAGGCAGATACATCTGAAGGGCAGAAATAGAGCGAGACGGAGATAGATAATAGGCGAGAAAGGGGATTTAAGAGAAAACCAAAACAAATACAAATTCAGAGTGGCGAATAAATTCTTCCGGTAATTAAAAATCATTTTAAAGGTCAGTGCTTTTTACAAATGCAAATCTGAAAGAGAGTAACCCTTTGAAAAAATTTTTTCTGTAATTTGAGGCTTGGAGCTGTGGACACTAAGGAGGGCTTTTTGTCCTAAACCATCCCTCCCTCTGTCTCAGCCAAAACACCAGCCACAAAGCAGTGCAGGCCGCCTTTTTGGATCCTGGCAGAGCAATGGAAGATAACGATGGGACAGGGAGATCAGGGTCATTTTCAATAGACAAGTAGAATTTCAGATGCAGACCCCTAAAAGCTCAGGAGCTGCAGTGAATCAGTTCTTACTGGATTGATCATGGCATCTGTCTCCAGAACCACCAAAGACTGTGAGCTTCTTGGGTCCAGGGTTCATATCTGATACACTATTACTTTGTGCACAATACCACTGAGGCCTTAAAAAGGTTTTTTCTTATATAAATACTTTTAATGTACAGATTTTATTGCATGATCTCTTGGTGATGTATTATGTGTGTATACACATGCAGAAGTGAGATGTGAAATATAACATATGGGGGTCACTAAGAAACTTATTTTATATTATTTTATTATCTTTATCATTAAATCATAGCTGTGTACAACAGTGCAATCAAGGGGTACAATGTGCTGGTTTCATATACAATCTTAACTATTTTCATCAAACAGATTAACATAGCCTTCCTGGCAATTTCTCCGTTATTATATGAAGACTTTTGTATTCTGCATTTAGCAAGGTTCAACTGTACCCTTCTAAGATGCACCGTAGGTGTGGCCCCACCAATTACCCTCCCTCCACCCTCCCTCCACTCTCCCCTCCCTACCCTTTCCCTTTCCCCATATTCTTGTGCTATAGTTGGGTTATACCCTTCATACAACAGCTATAAATTAGCTTCGTAGTAGGGCTGAGTACATTGGATACTTTTTCTTCCATTCTTGAGATTTAGCAAAGTATCTCAAGAAACTTTTGAGATACACAAAGATCAAGAAACATAAAATCCATGCAGACAGAAACAAATGAAGCCCTCCTGGCAACACCAAGAAGTGAATCAGAAAGGACCGTCGACTTACGTTTCTTTGGACCATCACGCAGTCTGTCTCAGAACTTTCGCAGTGACCACCTATATGCATACATGTGTTTGCGTACACACAGTGAGTGTGTGAGAAAGAGATGCTTAAACGCAGAGCTCAGAGATTTGCATTTAATTCATCTGGTCAAAGGAGCCTCTGAAACTTTGTGAACAACAGGGAAAATTAAGAATCACTAAACGGACGCTGGACCGTGAATAAAGCAACATGAGACTGCCGAGTTTTAGTTCATTGATGCAGGTATACAATTTTAGTGCAGCAAAGGGATCAAAAATAATGTATAATATGGTTAATGATAAACTCAAGTAGTTATTGTGGTTAAAATAAACTTTTTTTAGTGAAAATGAAAAACATTGTTGACACCAGGAGTGAGTAAAAGTGAGTTATGTGAGGGCTTTAGCTCACTGGCAGATGCAAAAAATGTTAAGATCTGTAGTTATATTGAGAAATTTGTACTTAAGCATAGAAAAAGCAATACTTAAATTGTGGGAAAAGATTGGGAATGAGAAAAGAAAAAGAAAGTTTATGGACACAGGATTGATGAAATCAATGCTTCCTTCCAAGAAATTTAATATGGTAAAGGATGGACTAATTGTGTAAGATTCGGTAGTGGTGGGAGGTTGGTAATTAGAAGGAAAACGAGTAGTTTAGAAGTTCTTGAAAATAAGCTAATTAAGAAATAAGAAGAGATCACCCAGCAATCTTAGCAGTAGTGACGGACATGAAGTGTGTTTGAGAGGCGTTTAAGAAGGAGGCTGTTCATGACTCTGGCAGTTCTGTGTGGGAAGGAACAAAAGGAGCCACAAGTTTTTTTTTTTAATATATTTATTTATTTTTGTTAAGTCATTTGTAAATAGATCACGAATACATTTATGCCACTATGGGATTAAATGTGTTGATTATTTTTACAAATTGGAGCACTTACGTCCTACTAATTGACATAGCCTTCACCTCATTTACCCAAATATAGCATTAAGACATTTGTGTTCTATACCTGATGGGGGACCACACCTATGGAGTATATTGCAAGTACAAGTTGGACCTATCAGGAGCCACACGTTTTGCAGAAATGTGTCATGTCTGTCTAACCATTTCTGAGTCAGGACCTCATGAAAAGGTCACCATACCCTGTTTTTAATAGTGCTAGAAAGAACCCCAGAAGGGATTCTGCCTTCCAGCGCTTTCCTAATATTCTTCCTACTCTAACTTGAACAGTCCCATGTCCAGTGGAACTTCTTCCTTATAAGCAGTTGGTTTTAGACTCCAATTTTATACAACATTATTTTGTATTGTAAAGAGGGCAGTCTTCTACTATCGAGTACATTCTGATTACTGTGGAGTTTGGTTTTGCTTTGTAGGGTCAGCTGAATTATCTGAGAAAGAGAAGGTGGCCTCCTTACCTTCAGGATGGGAAGAAGTTACATTAGATGAGTGATTCCCAAACTTTTTGACACCAGGGACCAGTTTCATGGAAGATAATTTTTCCACGGACCCACCAGGAGTTGGGAGGCAGCCAACAGGAGGTAGAGCTCAGGCGATGATGGGAGCAATGGGGAGAGGCTATGAGTATAGATGAAGCTTCACTAGTCTCCCCTCATGGGCTCCTCATGCTATGGAGCCCATTTCCTAACAGGCCATGGACTGGTACTGGTCTGCAGCATGGGTGTGGGGATCACAGCTTTAGCATACACAGGAGACCCAACTCCTGGCCCTCAAGATCTCCAGGGATGCCAGGAGCCAAGAAGAAAAGAAGACATCAGCACGGATGTCTTTGGAGGGTGGACATTAAGCTCTGAAGCCTTGCGAAGGAGAGGCAAGCATGCTGTTACATAAAACAGCTCTGGGTCCTTTATGATCGAATAGAGGTGGTGGGAAAGCTCCATTAAGGACTGATAAGGGATCTCATACAGGCCTGGGTGGGTGAAAGATGGAGGTCAGGCTTAATTTATTTTAAACAAATAAAGAAGGGCCAGTAGTGGTGGCTCCCACCTGTAATCCTATTGCTCTGGGAGGTCAAGACAGGTGTATTGCTTGAGCTCAGGAGTTCAAGACAAGCCTGAGCTAGAGTGAAAAAAAATAGCTGTGCATCAGTTGAGAACCTGTGGTCCCAACTACTTGGGAGGCTGAGATAGGATTGCTTGAACCCAAGAATTTGAGGTTGCTGTGAGGTATGAAGATGCCATGGATTGCTACCAAGGGCAACAAAGTAAGACTCTGTCTAAGAAGAAAAAGAAAGAAGAAAGAAAAGGAAAGAAAGAAAGAAAGAAAGAAAGAAAGAAAGAAAGAAAGAAAGAAAGAAAGAAAGAAAGAAAGAAAGAAAGAAATTCATCTAGCCAAATATTGTGAACCATAAATGTCTATTATAATGACTAAGAAGCAGGGCTCTGTACCTTTATTGGGCTAGTTTTTCAGAAGTGTCTTCTATAGCTGATTTAATTGAATTTACCTTTGCTGTGAAACTCTCGGCTTCATGGATTAGCTGATGCTAGAGTAGAAATTCACTATGTGTGTTGTCAGTGGCCCAGGAAATGTGACATACATTGTGGGCAATTTTTTTTATCCTTATTAAAGACGCACAAGCCTCCAGAATAAGTTTTTTTTGAGCCTATTCATTATAACTGTGTGCCTATTATACCATTATGAAGATTAAAATTGGGCACCTCTAATGACTGGTGTAGATTCCATGTTAAGAAAGTTCAACCTGTGTGGGATGGAAAAACACTGGAGATGGGGATAATTCTGAGCATGACTCTGAAGCATTTTCCTAGCCATTGCCTGAAAACTGAATGGCCAAGCCCAAACACAACAATCAAATCACAGGGTGACTCTGGCTCACCTTCATGCTGAGGACACTGGCCACACTTCCTTTGTCTTGTCTTAGAAATGCTTTCCACTTTCTGACTCCAAGAAAATAAGAGTGACAAGAATCATATCTGAGTGTGCCCTGTTCCTATTGAAAACTATTGTCTTCTAAGAATTTCCCTTTTCACATCAAACAATTTATACATGACCTGGGTTTTATCCCAGGGTCTAAAGGATAGTTCAGTATACGAAAATCTATAAATGTAATATACATCACATAAACAAAATAAAAAACAAAGTCCATATGATTCTCTCAATCGATGCAGAAAAAGCTTTTGATACTATCCTTCGTGATCAGAACACTTAAGAAAATGGGTATAGAAAGGACATTTCTTAAACTGACAGAGGCCATCTACAGTAAACCTAAAGCCAAAATTGTAT
>CAUYON010040000.1:0-83675 GCA_963573935.1 Arctocebus calabarensis | reverse complement strand
TACATTCAGAAATATTTTGATCATACTGTTACAGATATCCTTCATGGCATTTCCTTGATCACTATATAAAGACATTAATACTCTACCTTTAATAAGTTTCGCCAGTACCCTGCTAAGATGCACCGTAGGTGTGTTCCAAAGGGAGATTATTTTTGTTTTTGTCTAATATACGTTGGAGCTGTAACTCTACTTTAAAAATTTGACATTTTCATCACGATAACTTCTAAATACTACTGCTTTGCAAAAAGAAAAAAAAGTGATACTATTTGTTCATTTATTTATTCATTTATTTACTTTTAGACAGAGTCTCACTCTGTGCCTCCGGGTAGTGTACCATGGCATCACAGTTGACTGTGGCTCAAACTCTTGGGCTCAAGCAAATCCCCTTGCCTCAGACTCCAAAGTGGCTGGGACTACAGGCAAAAATGATTATTATGGAAACCAAAAGCAAAGAATCAGATGACACTGTTTCCTCTAACTTACTTTATTCGGTTTGACTTATTTTAACATCTATTCCATGTCCTGTTTCAATACTCTGGTTGACATTGATCTCAACAATTCAGTAGTAATTCATGGTGGGAATAAATTACTCTTAACATTTGTTCCTTGTTCTTGAAGTAAATAAAGTGTCATTTAGAATATATATTATATATTCTAATATATATTCTAATATATATATATATTTGTAGCCTCTTGTAGACTTTGGTACTTTTCCATTATTAGCTCGAAGACATTTATTATCATTTTCCCTTTTGATTTATGCTGAAACTTCAATGATTGAACCATGATTTTCAGAATCATTATATAAAATTGTATAAGTGCCCCATGAACAAAAATATTCCTTTAAACTTCTTGACAGCAGACCAAAGGAGTTGGTTTCTTAGTTTTTCCTATTATAAAAGGGCCGTGTTATTCTAATGGCACAGTTTTAGCTAGTGGTTTGATCTTCTGGGTGTGAAAAGTACAAATTTAGATTCTAGAAATGGCATTTTATAGGGAAAAGAGCACCAGCTTTAAAAGTTACAGGCCTGAGTTTTCATTTTCAACACTCAGTTATTTGCTGTAACTGACACTTTACTTCTGAATCTCTGCTTTTTCATGTTAAAGTCGGATAAAAGGATCCCTTCAGGGCTGTTATGAGGATGAGAAATATAACATACGAAATATCCTGTATGTTGTAAATGCTCAGGAAATTCTAGTCTAGTGATACTCTACTCATACTTTTGCTTTCTGCTCTATCA
Organism: Arctocebus calabarensis; assembly: GCA_963573935.1. Classification (NCBI taxonomy): domain Eukaryota; kingdom Metazoa; phylum Chordata; class Mammalia; order Primates; family Lorisidae; genus Arctocebus; species Arctocebus calabarensis. The sequence continues at coordinate 82,434 of CAUYON010040000.1, read as the reverse complement.
ATTCCTACATAGACGAATGGCTGGTGCATGTGAATGATGTATTTACCAACAGAGCTTTGGAATTTAAAAAGGCATGGCTTGGGACACAGGAACTCTTATCTCTAGAGCAACCTTGAAAGTTTGATTAGCTTTTTTTAGTGTATAAAAAACAGAGTGCTCAATCACGCATTCATGGTAACTAAGTCAGACAGCTACCATTATTGACATTTTAACTGCATACCTTGAAATATAACGAAAAGTCAGAGGTTACCTAACCTTGTTAACTATGAAACTCATTTGCTTTTAAGATCAATAAATATTCATTGAGTGCCTACTAAGCCCCTGGAATAAAAAGAACAGGCAAGGCCTTTGGTTGCTTAGAAATGGCTTTTGAATAGAGAGAATGATGAGTACATAGAATAATTAGAGCTTGTCTGAAGTGTTGAGCAGCTGGGCTGATAGCAACAGAGGACTTACTAAGATGGAATGATCCTCTCCTGGAAGGCCTAGGAGTGACTTTTAAGCTATAGTGAGAAGCAGGGATTTCTGCAGACAAAAGAAGCCTGGAAAGCACGGGTAAGTCCTAAGTCAAGGATTTGGCAAATTTGATAAATATCTAGATTGTTTTCAGGGCTGTGATAATCTTTTCTTTTATCATTCCACTTAGTGCCTAAGAACAGATGAAGTGGGATCTGATAACTTGAGACTCATGGTAGCCATAAGATTATATATAGGCAGACATAATTTCTCCCTAACTAGGCTTAAAGGTCACTAAATAAAAGCTATTCAGACCCTGTGCTTGTTATAATAAATAATAATGATGAAAATGCCATTATTACTATATAGCATCCTTGTAGTTTACAGAATGCCGAGATAATACTGAGAGCATTAAGGAGAGCTGGGGAATTGCAGGTGGAATCTATTTCTTCAGATTCTCATGGCTGCTGTGGATGTTGTCACTCCCCAAGTCCACAGAATACCTTAGTTCAGGCAGCTCTGAAGCTTCTGTCACAGGCTTGATCCCCAAATCTGTGCTTAATCTGGGAGTCCCAGAGCTATTCACTACTCATAGGTCCTCCCAGACTTCACAGGATTTGAGGGATTCTCTCCCCTCTCTCCCTCTGTGTACCTCTCTCCTCCACTCAAGGCACTTTACTGTTCCAGTCTCCCCAGAAAATCCTTTCCAAGGTCTCACTTTCAGAAGATGTTTGACTGTAAGAGAATGATCCTACCTACTCTCTTGGAGTAAGGTGGAGAAAATGGAGTAAGAACCAGCCCCTGACATTTTCCGTATTAGGTAACAGAATGTTTTCTTTCTTTTTAAAATTTGTATTCTGGTTTCTGGATTTTATGCCTTCTCTTTAGATTATTCTCTTGTTTTGATGGAGCCCATCAATGGTAGTGGCCTAAGGAAGGCACTACAATTTTTAAAAATATCTTGTGTGTCTTAAAAGGGTTATAGTCTTCCAGAACATTTAATTGATAGCTGAATTGGGTATAGTTTTATGGGTAGGATATCATTTTCCCTCAGAATTTTAAAGGCATTGCATAATTTTTTAATTTTAGTTCCAAGGTTTCTGTTTACAAATATGATACCAATATAATTCTTGAAACTTTACATGAAAATTGTGTTCCTTCACTGCAAACTTGTAGGGTCTTTTCTTTGTTCCTATTGTCTTGAAATTATGTATTTTTCCACCTTGGGATTCTTCAAAGTCTATCACTACTCATGCAGTCATTTTCTACCTTCTGAAATGTTGTTGCCTCTATTTAAGTCCTCTCTCTTTTCTTTGTCCTTGTATATTTATACTGTAAATAAGCAGGCAGACATACAAATAATAACAAAACATTGTGGCATCTAATGACATTTTAGTAGAGTTTGGTGAAGGAAGAAGCAAGGATTAAATAGGTATGTTCAGCCTGATGTCTTTAGAGAAAATATAATTAGATTTTCTTAAAGGAAAAGTTCATCTGCTAATTGTTGTATCTTGGCTTCTTCTTTCTGCCATTGCCTCTTTTCCATAATTGAATAATTATATCACACCAGACTTTATGTTTATAAAGCTGTTGTGTTGGTAGCTTTGACTCTACATGACTGGAGTAAATGATAGCTTTGCTCTTCCTGAGTCCAGTGCTATGAAGACTGTGCTAAGAATTAACCAAACTGTTGCTGCTAGGTAGGAAGAGCCCTCTGATTCCTGCATTATAGGGAAGTTGGTCCCCTGTGAATATCCTTAAGCCTTGAATCTAGGAGTGTCCATTTTCAATGAGAGGGAAAAGATGAAGTTCTCTGTAGGAAATATAAATAGTGAAATAGACCCTCAAGAATAAGAGTACAAATTTCTACCCACAATCCCTTTTTCTTTGGGAGTAAATACTTGGTAAGGAAAGAACTTCTTCAGCTGAATAATGACTCCTGAAATAATGCAGGAATCTTAAAGAATTAGTTGCTTAATACTTTACATCTTTTAGAATTAGACATGGCCTACATATTATATAAACTATTTAGCATCATGTGCTCAATAATGTGAGCTTACAGACTATAATTCTTGTGGGCATTACTTAGTTGGGAAGGTGAGAAACAAAATGAAAAGCTCCTGCCTTCTCGTTCTATGTGTTGTGGAGATGAGAGCAGCTGTAGAAGAAACAGAAATCTCTGATTTTCTTTTTTTGTTTGTGTATTTGACACGATACTTACTAGTCTTGTGACTTTGGGTAGATTAATTTATCTCTCTGAGATTTATGTACCTTATTTGTAACTTGGAGAAGATATGAATTTTTCCATGGGGTTGCTATCAAGGAATTAATTTGTGTAAATCTCTGAGTGCTCACAATGTCTATATTTGACAGGGGTTCAGTCAATGGTAGTTTTCCACCCTGTGTCATGTGTATTTGACTAAGCAGATTGCAATTTTTATGTATAATGAAATTATGCGGCCACACCTCCTTCAAAGAATCTACAAGAGAAGCTGGTTTCATCTGTGTCAACTGAATTACACATGCAGATGAATTTTAATCCTTCCCTCACATATTCAATCCTCAAATTAAGGCCACTCAATTTAAGGTGGCATGAGAGCCTCACAATCAGGGAAGATTTTATAACTAGAGTTAACTGCAGCAAAGTAAATTTGATTCTCCAAATAAGAACTGACAGCTAAAGCCGAGATTAATCTACGTGGCATGCATTAACAATATCCAATTTGAGATTGGCAGGGGAGAATTGTCCGTGAGAACTGGCATTAGGCAGTATAGGTCTTGACATGGGAATTCCCATGAGCAGGTACACTCATTCAATACACCTTTCCATTCTAAAGATATTCACGTACCCAGAGACACACACGGTCAGGGAAAGTGGCCTATTCAGATCAAATCATCATGCGTACAGACTGTTTCCATTTAATATAATAGTCATTTGATGGTAAAGACTCACTTGGTATGACTTCAAAGTGACAGGGAAATTGGAAGGGGCTTCAAATAGTTGACTCTAGGAAAACAGTGAAGCCCGGACTAGAAGCCTGAACATTTAACGCCTAATGTCTACAAGAACATAGAGGATTTGTGTCCCGTAAAAAGTGACAGCTGAAAACAATCTGATTTTGGTTATTTGGTGATTGCAGACTTGTTTCATATCTTCTCCCTGTGCTGGATCAGATTCCAGAGTGAGGCCGGTGCTACTGTGACTGACAGCTCCTCTTCATGACTGTGGGTGATGGAGACCTGGAAGGCAGAGAAGCCGTGAGGTCCCAAGGCTGCCCGCTTTAGAGCTGTTCACACTGAAACTGACTCTGGGCTAGCTAGGGCCTCACTGGTGTGGATCCAAAGGCCCAGTATTTGTCCTGTGTCATAAGAATATTATGAAAATTTATAGAATTACCAGAATGTTTCAGAAAAAGAAATATGCAAAAAGATTATAGTCTTTACATTTCAAAGGATACAATTGTTAGAATCTGAAAAAAGCTTTTTAAATTAATTATGCTTTATTAATAGCCAAAAGAATAAAAGAACACTTTCAATAAATGGGAAGATGCATTTTCATAGAAAATACAAACTTACAAAAGAAAATGTATTTTCCCATTGATTGAAAGTGCTCTTTTATTGAATAAGTCATAGCTTTTTGTTGTAGAACATATTGTATTTTTTAATACACATACCACATATCTATGTTGGTATGTCTTTATAGAAAATACAAATATGTAAGAAGTGATTATTGAGTAATCAAGTATTTCCCAGACAGGCATAATCTTGAGAATCAGGGGTGAAGTTGATGTGTTGGTCGTGGGTGGGCAAGGATTGCCTGCAGGGTTATGACAAGGATTTGAGCAATCTATACATGTCCCAAGAACTACTTGCAAATTGAATCAATGTAACATACTGTTTGTCCTCACTGCATATTGGAAATAGCACATGAAAATTTCTTTACCTTCAAAAAGCTTTTCTCACATTTGAGAAGTTTGGTGGCTAATTTTCTCTTCTAAACTTTTAAAAAAGATCTGTCTACCACCTTACCTGGGACAGTATGTCACAGGTAAGAAACAGGTACTATACGGTCCATGGGCCAGAACCCAACCACAAGCTCAGAGGTTCTTTGATGTAATCTAGCCTGGGAAGCTAGTTCGAGAAAGGGCCAGGTTTAAAACCCATATTGGTCTGATGTTAAAGCTCAAACTCTTTTTTTTCTCTACCATGGTGCTTTCCAACAGAGAAGATCAGTTTGTACCATATTTTTAATGATTTCATTGCCACAAGAATATGGCTGCATGAGGATATGAAACTATGTGTATATAGCCATTCAATGTAATAAAAGAGAAAGGATTAATGTCCATGCAGAGCAGGAAGGAAATGGCTCTGAGCCCCCTGGAAGAGTGAACACAGGCCTGCCCAGAGGGTCAGGAGGCCCCGCTTCTCACTGTAGTCAGCCCCTCATGTTCCATGTTCCATGTGGGGAAATCCCTACCCTGCTCTGACCTCTGTCCTCCGTTGGTAAAAGGAGTAGGTGAAGCCAATCCCCACGAACAAACCAGATATATGCTCTGACCTCTTAATCCAGCCACGCAAAACAGCTATGCTGTAGAACAAAATTATATTCAAGTTTTTATTGCTTTCACTGGAGCAAATAATTTAATCTAATCTTTTTTTTTTTTTAACTAACCTGTTCTCCCCCCACAGTCACACTCATGGTGACTCACAACAAAAATCACTCTCTCATTTACTTTTCCAAGAGGCAAGTAATACTATATAAACCCTGTTTCTGAGACTTTAACTTTATGTTGACTTTATTGTCAAAAAAGAACAATGAGAAAATGCACGCAGAAAAAGTCCAAGAACTTTCTTCACAAATGGAAAGTATTACAAAACAGCCATGGGAGAAAGTGTTAAGTTAAATGGGTCCCAAGGACAGATTGTAGGTTTATATACATCATTCACCATAGAGACGTTCTCAAAGAAACTTTCCACCAGACTTAGAGATGAATGAATAAACTGCATTTTATCAGCAAACCACCTCAGAAGTATCCTGTTAAATAAATTCAGACCCAACAATAACACAAGCATCAGTGGAACTCCTTGATATCTAAGCATCGTGCTTGGAAGCTGCCCTTAGTTTGTGACCCACAGGGGAATGGATAAAGGCAAAAGGACCCTCCCCGGGGTAGCTCCTACCTCCCATGGCCATGCTTGCTAACGAGTCAGAAAAGCTTGTGCCCAGGACCCAGCTCCTGCCCTTCCACACAACTGACTTCATTTTGAATTGCAAAGGATAAAGGGCTTGTAGACATTCTATTTTTGGAATTACCTTATTGTTAAAAGGTCTCTTAGCATCAGCAAGGAGGAGCACCTAATTTTGAATCAGAGCATTGTATAGCTGGAAAGAAGCCCTCAAGTTATGTAGGCTTATAAACCATAGGAAAGGGGTAAAGGCTGTAAGGGTGTGACCTTCTGAATGACACAGTGAGGCAAAAAAGCACGGATGAGATGGGGGGTGTCAGAGCAGGGCCAAGAAGATCATGCATTTCCCATCACTGTAAGTTCTTGGTGAAGAAGGAAAAGTAATGTTTCAACTAGGAATTGAGAGCTCCAGAGTGAGTCAGAGACAACCACCACCAGACAGCTGATCTGTAAGAAGGGTAGCAACAAAAACAGCATGGCCTTGAGATGGAGAAAGAACAAAAGCAAAGAAACCAACCAACCACTTTCAGAAAAGTGGTCTTGATTTAAATCATTCCCATTACACATGCATGCAAATAAGAGCTTTGATCTTACAAATAAAACCCAAACTTGATGGAGTTCCTCTGCATTGTGAAATAATTGTCCTATAGAACTTTACGAAAATAAATAAACTCCCCCCAAACAAAACCTGACTGAAAATGGCATCATGTGAGTGTACAGTGGAGAGGACCGTGACTGCTCTGTCCAATCCCACAGCTCACTGAAGGAGAAAACTACTTGGATTTGTCAGACAGTGTCCCTTCTAGCTTTGGAGAAACCACCCTGTGTCAGAACCATCATGGCGGATGAGAGATCACCAGTGTTACCTCCTCCATCCATCTTAACCTCATATGTCTTTAAGGGCTGCCAAGCAATGCCAAGAACTTCTGCTTTTCAATACTTGAGCCAGAGTCAGTCCTGTCCAAGAAGGGTGGGAGCAAAAATTGCAAAGCTTGTACAATTATTTTCAAGGACACAGAAGAAGAAGAAGAGTTACAATTAATTTGAGAGAAGTGGGTCCTATCGCGGCTGGCCTGTGGTGAGGAAAACACCTTCCTGCCATGACTCTCCCTGCGCTACCTCTGTCCTTCTCGGAAGCCCAGACCGCCAAACAGATCCTGTGGTGATTCGTCACCTGCACATCGGAGCTTCTTAAGTCAGCCTGGCAGCTCGTTATCCCACATGTAGTCCAGGAAAATGGCTTTAACCAGTTTCTGGAGAATCAGGTTCTTGCTTGAGCGGCTCTGGTGCTGCCCACCATCCACACTGTTCCTTGCTTTATCAACCATCCTTATGTGGCGACAGTGCTCACTGAACCTGCAAACAACCCGACTACCCAACCACCAGAAAATAGAAATCATGTTTGTTTGTTGAGAATACAGGCTTGAGACAAGACCAAGTTCTTTGGTCAACTCCTCCTGATTGACCTTACAGAAGCAAGAGAGAGGGGGTTCTTCTCCCAGGTGACAGTAGGCATTATGTCCTTATCTTGCACACGAGATATTCCCCCAGGGAGGAAGGCTTCTAGAAGCTGCCCTCCAGGGGGAGTTGTTTGAAGCCTCCAGCTCCGGTTCTTTCTTCTTTGTCAGAGGACAATGTGGAAAGCCCCATTGTGCTGGTTTGTGAAGATATGGTAGTTTGCTCTCATGCCCTATCAAGTGCTTTTCTAGGTTCCAAGGCAAAGCCTCATGTAGGCCCCATGTCCTTTTTCGCATCCATTTGTGAATTTCTGGGGACCAAACGCCTTTTTATTATCAACACTGAAATCCCAAGCAATAGGAGAGACCAAAAAGGTTTCAAGAGCGTTAGGACCTTTTGGCCGCTCACATGCCATCCTTGGTAATTGAATATTTTAATGGGCATTCATCTTTCCACAAGCCATCATTGGCTCACCTAGCTTCTGTCAGTTTCTATAATTAAAGCATAATTATAAAAGGCCATGGGGTAGACAAACAAGTTGGGAAAAAATGCAGTAAGGGAACCTCATTTTCTTTTCCAGGCTGGGAAGAACTTTGGGAGGCTTCTTGGTCTATCAGGCAGGTCCAGGGTACCTGGCCTTGGGCCCTTGCACATAAGCTCAGGGCGATGAATGTGGGGATGCCCTGGTCCCCAGCACACTGCAGGTCCCCAACAGTCAGCTTTGGTGGAAAGCAGAGCAGTGGTGCCTCTCGGCCTACGTACTCTTCCTGAGCTGTAGTCCTCTCATGGATAAAATGGGCACAGTAACAGCTTCTGGGGAAGCAGTTGCTTGCGGGAGTATCGTGAGAATCAAATGAAATAACACGTTTCATTTCCCATCACAGCGCATAATTAATTCCATTCTTTTGCTTCTTTTTTCTTTCCCATTTGTGAATTAGAACAAATTCAGATTCACTATGGAAATAACTTTTGTATTGCAAACCCTTGAATTGTCCTCTCTCTTGGAGAAGACAAGTAAAGCCCATGCTTTTTTCTCCCATAGACCCAGAGCTCTTCATGAACTGGTCTGGCTGATTGCTTCCGCCCATCCGCCTCTTCACCGTCCCCATGGACCCCCACTTCTGCTCTGCCTTTTGGCCTGGGCTACACCAGAGCCTCAAACAGCACTGCATCAACCACATTCTCTGGGACACCTCTGACCAGTGCCCTCTTGTCATGGTCTGAGTCACAATGTGCCAAGTTTAATTCTGATTCTAGACTCTGAGCTCTGTGAGGAGAGGGACCACGTCTTGCTTGGATTTGATATCCAGTGACCAGTAGGTAACCAATGCACTTTTGGTTAATAAAACATCAAAGCAGACCAGGGGGCGGAGGGGTGGTGGTAAGGATGGCCTGAATGTTTTAAAGGGAGCCTCCTAGTTTCTTTGAAGATTTCCCACCAAATAAATACATATGATTTCATTTTAGAGGGAAGGATAATTGATTTTTCTCTGTGAACAAGGAAGACACTTCCTTTTTTCTTACAGATGTGTGGCGAAGGACATAAATTACACAGGAAACGGGATGAGGAGACATAAACTTGCTTAATGCAATTATCTCTTTCCATCAACAGGCAGTGCCCCAAGAATAGGGAGGGTGCTGCCCAGGATGGAGACCAGTGGGAAACTGTCTTCTTCACTTTTTTTTTGAAAGAAGGAGAAAAAAAGTGAGGAGGAGAAGATACTGCAGCTGTCACAGGAAGTGAGAACCAATACTTATTTGTTATAGGATATAAAACTCCTCTTAAGGAGGATGTTCAGTCTTTGGAATGTTAAACAATAGATATTTAAATCATGTTTGGAAGATAAATGAAAAGCAAAAAAAAACCAAACCAAAACAAAACAAACAAAAAAAAAACAAAACCCACACAAACAAAACAAAACAAAACAAAATGAAGTGAGGAAAACAAGAACCAGGCTTTCAAAAAGAGAGGCAATATAAATTGACTGGGGGAAATGTCAGGGTTATAGCCTGATGGAGACAGCACAGAATTCCAAGGACGGGGTCTGGAACCCATGGCTCCTGAACCTTGGGCCAAGTACTTTCATTTCACATAATCCGCCTGGTTTAGGCCTTAGTATAACAATTTTATAAAGGAAGAGATTGTTACTTAACGTTTTGCAAATAAAATGAGGTTCACAAATTAACTAGTTCAAGCTCTTAAGTTTTTGTTCGCTGGTTCATGGTACAGCTGAGATTTGAACCCAGGCCTATGTGACTCATCTTCCATGTTTCCTCCACCACGCTCCTTCCTGCCTCAGAACATAACTCATTAGACTCTATTCCCCTGGCTCCTGGCTCCAGGTTGTTTGCACAGTTGGTCTTGAACTCTAGGGCAGGACCTCACAGTAACCCTTACTGCACTGCTTTGCATTAAATATTCATGACCTACCCCCACAGCAGTCGAACCTATCTCTTTGCTTTAGCCTTACCTTGGCTGACCCTGTGATTCTTACTTGTGACCCAGCCTGGCAGAGTGACAAGCCCCAGGCACCTTGTCCATCCCCACAGCAGGGGGCAGAGGGTGCCCTGGAGAGTCTTAAGCTCCAGCCCACAAGTGACACTGCTTAGCACTCATTTACCAGTACCAGACACGTGTAAATTTAATTCCTAGACGTACTTGGTGCACAGCATCAATGATTACTGCATTTGTTGCTGGTCGCATACCATGTCTCCCCTTCTTGATGTTCTGTGAACACAGCAAGTTTTGTCTGTGTGGTCACGTGTGTATCTCCAGTGCTCAGATACGCAACAAAGGGTCAAATGAGTGGATAAATATCACCAGGTCTGGGTGATCTGAATATCCCTTGCTGAGTGACCTTGCACAATTTGCTATTACCTGAGCTTCCAAGTTTCCTTTTAGAAAATGAGAATGAAGGGATGATTTCTCATTAGACTTGCTGAGATAAGCAGGCAAAGCTTCTAGTACAAGTCCTGATCCTGGAAAACCTCTGGAGAAATATTGGTTTCTCAAGTTGCCAAATTAGCCTCTGACTTTTATTTGTTTAGTTATGTTTTTGAGACAATCTCACTCAGTTGCCCTGGGTAGAGTGCCATTGCATCACAGCTCACAACAAACTCAAACTCTTTGGCTTGAGCAATCTTCTTGCTTCAGCCTCCTAAGTAGCTGGGACTACAGGTGCACACCGCCATACCTGGCTAGTTAGGCTGTTCTCAAACCCATGAACTCAAGCAATCCACCTGTCTTGGCCTCCCAAAGTTCTAGGATTACAGGCATGAGCCACCACATCTAGCCAACTAGCCTCTGATTGTTAATCTAATTCTGTAGCAAATTTACATTTTAAAAGAGCAATGGTGTAGCTCGAATGCATTCTATAATATTTCTGTTTCTTGCCCACAGTGCAGACCAATATTAATATTCCTTCTAGAATTTGTTTTTTTCCATTGCATTGCATTGCTGGAGAATTCTGTAAATGGAACAAACTTTAAAACTCAGGATGGGGATGAGGTTGGGTATAGCCACCAGCCAAGACTTGGAAACAGTATAACAAATGATGTGTGGATGCAACAAGGGAAAACGCACACCTTCTTCATGAATCTGGCAAAATCATATTTAGCCCCCAGGTGCATTTGTCCTGTTAACAACATTTAGACAGATTTATCAGCTGTAACCTTTGCCCCAAGCACAAAAATGCAGCCCTTGTGGAAAACAGTATGGAGGTTCCTTAGAAAAGTGAAAACAGCATTACCATATGATCCAGTAATGCCTCTTTCTGGGTATATATGTCAAGGAATTGAAATCAAACGGAGATAGTTGCACACCCATGTTCATTGCAGCATTGTTTACAATCTAAACTATAGAAGCCATCTAGGTGTCCATGATGAGATGAATGTATAAATAAAATGGGGCATATATACACAATGGAATACTACCCAGCCTTAGAACAGGGAAATCCTATCTGTCCTACATCGTAGATGACCCTCGAGGTTGCTATGTGAAGTGAAATAATCCAGGCACAGACAGACGCATCCCACATGACCTTACTTATTTGTGGAATCTAAAAAGGTTGAACTCTTGGAAGTAGAGTAGAATAATGGTTACTAGGCAATAGAGGCAGAGAGGGCAAAAGGAGATTTTGATTAAAGGTACAAAATTTCAGTTAACAGGAATAAACTCTAATGACCTATTGCACAGAATGGAGACTGTAAAAAGAATAATGCGTTGTACATTTCAAAACTGCAAAAAGAGTAGATTTTAAATATTTTTACCATCGAAAAAAATGATAGGTATATGAGGTGATGGCTTTGTAATTAATCTGATTTAATCATTCTACATCGTAAATATTTATCAAAATCTTCCATTATATCCCATGACTAGACAAAATTATTATGTTTTAATTAAAAGTAACAGCAAAAAAAAAAAATTTTATGACCCACTTATTTTTCTCCTTCCAAATACAAACAAGAAAGATTTGTTTTCAAGAAGGGAAATTCAAGCAAATTAAGTGGAGGGTTTGACTCTCTTCTGCCCTTTCCTTGATGGCTTGCCTGGCTGTGGCCAATGGCATATGAACTTTAGGTGCCCACTTCATAGATGCTGAAGAGGTGGAGCCTGGAGTGAGTTAGAAAAGGGAGGGCACATCTTTAATTGACACCATACAAAGGGGGAAACAAGAAACGAAGGATACACTCCATTCCAATCTTCCCGAAACCTTTTATGATTCTCTTCTCTATGTATTTTTATGAGATCATTTGCTTGGAAATACATTGTTTGAAAAACTAGATAGAGTTAGTTTTAAAATGCCCCAGATCGAACTGATTGCAATGAGTCAGAATAGCATAAGCCTTATGTTTATGAAACATTTTTTTTCACCACACAATGGGAACAGAACGGAATTTGGACTCAAGAAGAGAGTCCACGATCCCTCAATTTACTGGCTGTGCGACTTTGTGTAAATTGTTAACTCTCTAAACCTTACTTTCCTCATCTCTAATGAATGGATTATAAAACCTGATTTGGAGAGCTGCTGTGAGAATTCTATGAGCTAATGTTTGGGAAATGGTGTTATCAGTTTTAACGTGCAAAAATTTATAATTATTCTGGAGGATCATGAACATTTCAAGTCATTTTCCAATTTGTCCTTGGAGAGGAGGTGAAGACTCATCCCTGCTTTCTCTCTTAGCCACTTCTCACTTTCCTATAGTGCCCATTAGTGTGTGAATGTGTGTACACTATTCCATGTATTGGTATATATGTAATTATCCATTATGCTATTTATATATGTGTGTGTGTGAAACACCCCTTTGTTAGTATTTCCAATTATCATTTATAATTCCCTTTCTAGACTGTTGGAACTTTCCTTGACCAGATTGCTGTCTTTCTAGTCCAAGGCAGTCTAAATTAAATGCATATCTGACCATGTCCCTTCACCTTTGGAGTCTCAGCCCATCATAAAGCTCAAAAAGTCCTTAGTTTAGTTCAGTGGTTCTCAACAGGGAAGTGGGGAAGGTGTGATTTTGTCCCCACCCACATTTGGCAATTTCTGGTCTCCACATTAAGGAAATGGGGGTTGCAGAGACCAAGGGTGAACACCCTGCTGTGGGTAGGATGGCCCGTCCCAACAATATCCTGCTCAGAATGTCAGCAATGCTGAGGTCGAAAAACTCACCTTCAACCCATGAGTTCTCCCTAACAACTTGCCTGCACCAAGTCCCATCACATCAGTACCCTCACACCCTGGCCTCTGGCCAAAGAAGATCACCCTCCCATCTCCAAGGTATTCCAACCGTCCTGATTGATGGCATTTCTGGGCCCTTTGTCTTTCCTGGCTGAGTTTCCTGCTTTGAGCTTGCTTCCCCTCCCTCTTTCAGCTAGTGGGTTCTTCCTTCTCATTCTTTGGAGGGTTCCCCTGCACCCTCTGTCCTTTACAATGATTTCCTCATGCCTCAGGCTCCTTCTCTGCACACCCACAGCCCCCTCCGCTGCCCTCTCTTCCATGACTTACCATGCTATAATAAAATGGGGCTTATTCTGTCCTCACATCTTTTTTGGATCTGACTGTCCCAGCCACGTGTGAGTTCAGAGAGGGCTGGGCCGTTCCTCCTCCATCTTTGTAGCCACAGAGTCTAGCACAGGCTGGGCAAGTCATCTCAGTGAATGTGTTGACTGAAGCAGAGAACAAATAAATCCAAATCCATGACCCTGGTGCAGCTGAAGCTGCAGGGTTCTTTAGGAATGTTGCAAGAGGAACCCCTTAAACAAAGATTCTGTCCTGGCCCCACCTTGTACCCTAGGCTGTCAAGGATAGTCCCTCTTCACTGATGGTAGTTAGCATTTATTGCTTTGGTGTGTGACAGGAGGTTTCAAGGGTTTTATATTGCATACACATTCTACTGAATCTTTCTTTATTCTTGTATGCATTTCTATCACTTTCATTTTACAGATGCGGAAACTGAGACGAGGAGCTTCAGAAAACAAGTCACAGGGCAAATGGTATAGCCATACTTAATCCAGGCATTCAGCCTCCAGAGGCTGCCTGTTTAACCACCAAGCTTCGTCAACCTGCTGTTAGGTCTACTGCCCTTGTATGTGGGCTCCTTGGAGCAAGTTTCAGCGGGTCTGCATTTTAGAGATAAAGAAACAGGGCTTGAAGGAGATAGCATTAAGGACACATTCATGTGACAGCCAGGCCAGACATTGGTCTGTAATCTTTTTATTCAATAAGAATTTTAATGATCCCATGGTACTCTGTCATCTAAGCCCATATTTGTCAAATTTTTCCCTTCAGCTGGAGGAAAGACTTGGCGATCTTGCGTGAGAACAGGCCCTCTGTGTCTTAGCACCCACCTCAGGGACCTGCTGCAAATAGATCTTTGATAATTACTTAAGCCCTTAGAAATCTTTACCAGATCTGGGGCAACTTTGATTCCTGTCTGGGACAAATCCTACATCCTGGGAGGTCTCTGTCCTGAATCCCATTTGCTACAGATCTCTAAAAGCTTCCAGGCTGCTTAACTCTTCCCCAACTTTTGCGTTTCAAAATACATTCCTTGTCCATGGATCTGGGTGCATTTTTTGTGCCTGGAGAATGTTGTTCCCTTCAACTTTGGAGCAGGCCAGCACACAGCACAGACCAAAATATGTGACACTCCATTTTCAGACTGTGTGGGCTGAGAGCACCATGTGGGTGGGTGGTGGGTTCCCAAGCAATTCTGAGAAGGAGGTTATGTTTCCCAGGGTGGTCTGGTGGTCTTGGATTGCAGTTGGCTACATTTGCTGGGCTCTTTTGGGAAATCTCGCAGGAGGTTTACTACAGAAATGCTCACTCCTGTGTTCTTCCCACTAGGGGGATGTCTTTTCCAAGACCCATCACCTACTTGAAAGGTGTGTGTTTGTCATTCATCAAGTATGTTTCCTGACTTGTTTTTGCTACTTGTGTAAACACTTGGGAAGGGCTCCTTAGAGGTCAAGTTCACTCTTATTGTGCTCCCAATCTAGAGGGAAAGACAAAATAAAACCAACTAACGGTGATCAGTTTTATGATAGAAGCTTAGAGATGCAGGGGTGAACACAACAAAGACCCCAAATAAGTCCTAGAAGTCAGAGATAACTTTCCACATGATGGATAAACTGATCTATCAAGAGCAGAGATGAGCCAGGAAGAGGGTGTCGAATGAGTTGGAGGACAAGGATTTCAGGCAACAGAAAAAGGATATATAAAGTCCTAGCAGAAGTAAAAGTACAGCATTTTTGGGAAGAACAGGCAATTGGGTCTTGCTCAAAGGTAGAGTATGCATATGGGGTTGGTTGTGGCAGGTGGAGGGGGTGGTCGGTGGAGAGGGTGTCATGAGTTGTATCCTCTGAGCCTTAGTAGTCCATGTTAAGGATTTTGGACTTTCTCTTAAGGGTGAATGAGGCAGATTTTAATCAAGAACATGACGCAGTTAGTTTTGCCTTTTATTAAGGTCCAGTTACATAGGGACTCAGCAAAACGCCCTGGAGCCTTTGTGACTGAATTTTTATCAGAACAGAAACTTGTTTCTACTACTGTCATCAGAGCCAGCTGCAGGGGTTACCAGGGAGTCCCTCCGGGCAAGTTGGTGACATACGACATAGTACCTGGGCAGAGTCTGGGATGATCCAGGAGGTCCAGAAGGAGTGGGTTGTCAATATTAAGCCTGGGGGGTAGATGGAGTGTCAGAACACAGAAGGACAGGTTGGACAGACTCCCTTCCCTGGAGGGAGGTGGGGTTCCAGACAAGTTAGTGCCACCAGAGCTGAAAGGTAGGTATCGAAATCAAGTTCTAGATGGATTACCCAAAGGAGGAGGGGAGAGTCAGACATTTACCCAGGACCAGGCACTGAGGTAGGCACTCTCCAAACATCCATTTTTCATCAGTGTTATGAGGTAGGTACCATTTATTCATACCCTCGGCTAAGGAGAAGGAGGCTCAGAGAGGTGAAGTAACTTGCCTGAGTTTGCACAGCCAGTAAGTACAAAGACAGAATTTTACCCCAGCATTGTCTAGCTTCAAATCTATTTTCACCAAACAGTAGAGTAAGCACTCCACCCCAAAACTCTCTTAATAATCCTTCATGCTCTGATGTCTCTTTTATTCTTCTTCAAATAAAAAGTGGATCTATGTGAACCACTTCCCAACCTGAAATCTCCACCCCATGATACTGTACATCAAGAACTCTGTGGCTCCGGATCTCTTCCAGAAACATCCCATCACACAGGGTCTGCTGCCTGCACGGCCCAGCTGAAGTTCCTCCCACACATCAGCATTCCTCGCCACAGGTGCCCAAGTATGCCTCCTTTTTCCTTCACAGTGGCACCCCTCTTTCTTTGGAGTTCAATGTCCATCCATCAGGTAGGAGAGGCATTGGCCCCATGTGATTTCTAAGGTGAAGAACACATTGTTCTTGTTCTGAAGTTCCTTTGACTCTACTTTGACTTTCTCCAAAGCACCACCCCAGCCACCTCCCTTGGGTAACTTTAGTCCTTGGGGAGAAATAGCCCCCGTTTCCTAAAGATCAGACCAGTATGGGGCTAGGGAAAAAGCTGGGGCTTTGAGTTCATGGGCCCCCAGCTCTGCCACTTGTTAGCTATGTGAACTTGGGCAAGTCCTTTAACCCTGCTGAGGCTTATGTTCTCATTTGTATACAGTGATCATAATGTCTACCTGGACTTTTTTTTTTTCCTCTCTGGACTGTTTTGAGAATTGCTTAAACAGAACTTAGCACCTTGGCTGGCCCATGGTGGGGCATTAGAAAGAGCAATAACTATAACTATTATTACTATGGGGATTCCCCTCGTCCTAATCTAGGTGATGTACCATCCAAATTATCTTTATGATTTATGCGCATGGGGTGGGGGTTCTTGTCTCAGTCCTCCAAGCTGTATGGATGAATGTGCAGCTCACAAATAGATCACATGATTCTGTCACTTTCCCGCAAGGACAGCTTGTACATAAGTTCACTTCACAAGGTCATAATAGGGATTGAGGTAGACTGAACAATATAATACCTTTGTAAACTGTAAGGTGGTGTGTGCATTGCTGTTTATTTTTATGATTTTAATTTTTAATCAAATTTCTTCTAGCATAATTGAGATGCAGTACAATGCATACACTGCTGAATTTTGACAAATATATATGTAAGTGCAACCACCACTTCAATTATGATACATAGCATTTTTATCACTCCAGAAACTTCCTACCTGGCCCTTTGCAGTTGATCCTTCCATACCCTTTGCTTCAGGTAAACATGTATCTGAATTCTATAGGTATAAATTATGTGGGATTAAAGACCTAATACAAATCAATTCTATTAAATGTTCTTTCATTTCTGACTTCCTTCATTCAGTGCAATGGTGAAGATGCAGCCACGTTGTTGTGCCTACCAGCAGCCTGTTTCTTATTACGGAGTAGTATTCCGTTGTTGGAATATACTCTAATTCAGTTATCTCACCAGTTGATGAACATTTGGGTTATTTCCAGTTTAGGTTATTGTGAATTAAGTTGCTTTAAATATATTTTGTGAATATGTTTTCATTTCTCTTAGGTGATAAACACCTAGCATTGAAACTTCCAGATTACATGGTAAGTGTATGATTAACTTGAAAGGAAACCATCCATCTGCTTCCTAAAATGGTTACACGATTTTATAATCCAAGCAGCAATGTACAAGTTGCTCTACTTCTTTGTCAACACTTTGCCAGTTTTTTAATTTTAGCCATTCTAGTAAGTATGCCATGGAATCTCACGGTTTTAATTTGTATTTCTCTGATGCTTATGGAAGCTTACTAACTTTTGTTAAATTTCAGATTAATATGAAGGAATAAATTTTTAGGTGACATTCAAGTTCATGTTGTAGGAGAGCCCCTCATCAAGGGGGGCATGCTAAATACCCTCACGTTGTGCACTGTAGGTGAGATTCCACCAAATGACCTCCCTACTCCCACCAGTCACCTCCCCACTTCTCCTCTCCTTACTCTTCACCCTTCCCCCTTGCTAGACTATATTTGTGTTTTATCATGTATATGAGTGTTTAAGTGTTTCTATATTGGTTTCATAATCTTATTGAGCACATTGGATACTTTTCCCATTCTTGAGATACTTTACTAAGAAGAATGTGTTCTAATTCCATCAAGGTAAACATAAAAGATGTAAAGTCTCCATCTTTTTTATGGCTGAATCGTGTTTCATGGGTCCATTCATGAGTTGATGTGAGTTCGGGGTGCTTCAATGACTTGGCAATTATGAATTGTGCTGCAGGAAACATTCTTGGGCAAATGTCTTTGTGGTAAAACGCTTTGGTTAGAGACCTAGTAATGGGATAGTGGGATCAAATGGAAGGTCGACTTTTAGTTCTTTGAAAACTCTCTACACTTCTTTCCGTAAACGTGTACTAGTTTGCAATCCTACCAGTAGTGTGGAAGTGCTTCCTAACTTTTTATGTAGGGTGGCCATTTGTGTATCTTCTTTTATCAAGTGTCTTTTTCAGATCTTTGGTCTATTTATTTTAAATATTACTATTTTTATTATTGAGCTGGAAGATTCCTTTTTAGACTCTGGAATTTAATCCTTTGTTATGTGACTATAGTGTGAATATTTTCTCCCTGTCTGGGGCTGACCTATATATTTTCTTAATAATGTCTTTTGAAGAGAAGAAAGTTTTAATTTTCATGCAGATAAATTTATTACTTTCTTCTTTCATGATCCAAGTTTATTGTGTCTTAAGAAATCTTTGCCTATCCCAAAGTTTACAAATATTTTTTCTTATGTGTCTTTCTAGAATTTGTATAGTTTTACCTTATATGTTTTGGTCTGTAATTCATCCTGAGTTAAATTTAGTATATGGTATTTGGTAGAAGTAGATTTCTTTTCTTGCACATTAATATCTATCTGTTTTGGCTTGGCACCTGTGGCTTAAGCAGCTAAGGCACCTGAGCCATATACACCTGAGCTGGCAGGCTTGAATCCAGCCTGAGCCTGCCAAACAACAATGATGGCTGCAAACAAAAAATGGCCAGGTGTTGTAGTGGGCTCCTGTGGTCCCAGCTACTGAGGAGGCAGAAGCAGGAGAATTGCTTGAGCCCTGGAGATGGAGGTTGCTGTGAGCTGTGATGCCACAGCACTCTATCGAGGGTGACAGCTTGAGGCTCTGTCTCAATAAATAAATAAATAAATAAATAAATAAATAAAATAAAATCTATCTGTTTTAGAACTCTATAAGGAAAAGACCCTCTTACTGAATTATACAGCTGCATTTGTTAGAAATCAGTATATATGTGGGTTTATATTTGGATTCTTTGGCCCTCCTATTAGTCTGTATCTATATCTTTAGCCAATAGGATGATAGCTAGCTTCTTAAAGTTCATAGTAAATCTTCATGTCAAGCAATATGAGCCACCCAGTCTTTGTTCTTTACAGTATTGCATTTGCTATTCTTGTATTTTTTGCCTGTTCGTATAAGTTTATGTGTTTTCTGGAATTTGGGGTAAGTTGCATTAAGTCTGTGCATCAATTGAGCTTTCTGATTCATAAACGTAGCAAACCTATACATTTATTTTGATTTTTAAATATTGACAACATTGAATTTTATAATATTGAGTTTTCAGATCCATAAACATAGTATAGCTATATATTTATTTAGAATTTTAAAATTTCTTTCCAGAAAACTTTGTAGTTTTTCATGGAGAATGCTTGTGCATCTCTCGTGAATGCTTTTTCTAATAATTCTATGTTTTGGATGCTATTGTAAATGTTCTTGAAATTTAATTTTCTAATTAAATATATACTGGTACTAGATATTCTATCACAGTCAGAAGCAAGATTTTGTTTTTAATAACAATCATGGAAAAATGGAAACATCTTCTGATGAATTGATATTTTTCTTCTTTTAAAAATTTTCCTGGACTCTGTACAAAAATATTTGTATGGGTCTCTGTTAGATTCCAAAGTATTAAGCAGATAGTATGTGTGTGTGTGTGTGTGTGTGTGGGGAGTGTTTGCTGCTGCTCCTGTTTCTAGGATCTCATAAATTCTCCTCTGGAGAAATTTATCACCGCCCCACTTGTGTGTGTGTGGGGGGGGAGGGGCATCAGGAAACTAAGCCCAATCTGTAAGCACGGCAGGTATACTACTCTCTATGTTTGGTTCATTCACAAGGTTGGAAGCGTCTTGACCTTCCTTATGACCAGATTAGAGAAACTGCTGAAATATCGGCTAAATTACTAGGCTTAAATTAGAAAGCACATAAAAAGATAAATATTGACTCGTTTCACACGGTTGTTGTACTTAAATTCAAGGCACTATAGGAGACTTAAAATTTAAAGACAATTCATCAGCAAAATGGAATAAACTGGGGTCCAGTTGAAAATAGTTATTTATATAAATTCTCAGGCGGGGGGTGGGTGTTACAAAATATTAATGGGATTTTTTTGTATGCTACTACTACTTTTTAAAGCATTTTCAGATTCTACATTAAATGTAAAGACTTGCGCACATGTGTCTATTCCGTTTGCTTTGACTGGGTCAATCTTCCCTTCTTTGTCTGAACTCAGTCATTTTTCAGCAGTTAGTTAGCTCTGCTCCCAACCTTCCCACCTTCAACTCCACCCCTCCCATCTGACGTGGCCCCAGCTTCCTTAAGTTCCCATCATGATACTTTGGACATTTAATTTGAACTTACAAGTATAATTTGTGTCCCAGTTATGTTCAAAATTGCGGGTCGACGATACTTCTCAGGCATTCCCAAATGCCTTAAGTAGCATTTGTAGTTTTTTCCTTCCTTTCTCTAAATGTGATGCTGTCAGGCTTTAGCATTTGCTTTAAATAGGTAATATTTTTTTTTTACTGCACTTGAGGAAGGCGCATTGACCCTAAATATGTGTATGTACAGAAAGATACAGCGGTATTGCTTGAGATCACATGGGGATTTTGGAAACAATACTCATTTAGGCAACACTGGAAGGCTGTCCAGGTAGAGGTCCTGGGTCCTAGTCTGGACTTTTTCAACAACCAACTCTGTCACCAGCCCAATCATTTACACATAAAAGGTACTTGGTGATGTGTGAATGAACTTGAAGTAGTCTCTAAACCTTTGTTGACCTATTTCTGCATCCTGAAATAAAGGAGTTGGAATTGAGTATCTCTAACTCTGTCTCAACTTTTTAAGTCATAAAGTTTATTTTGATCCTTTAGGATTTAAATCAGTTACTATAGTAAGAACAGATTGTTTTAGATTAATTGGTAAAGGAGAAGGGAATCGAATATACATTAGAGATTTTTGGCCTATTGGGACATACTTAAGCATAACAAATTACACTGTTCCTGTCCTCTTGTTCTTTTGGGAGCTGTTAAATTTTCATTCATTCCTCTAATTTCTCTAAATCAACTTTCTAAGTCAGCACCCATTAAGAACAACCTTCTAGGGTGCTCTATGGACAAAGATAATTGCCTCAGTATTGATGCAGCTATTATTTATGATACACACAAGTGTGTATTTCTAGCATTGATTAATTTTCTTCATTGCCTCCTTATACTCTGTCTAAAGACCAACCTTAATACAACTTCTACCACAATATCCAAATAATTAGGAGATTTGGATTAATGAGATCTTACTGCTTGTGCTGGGATTGTAAGACATGGGCCAAGGAGCTTTGATACAACAGACATTTTCTTGGGCAAGAGAATCTTTGGATATGGGTTGCTCTCGGAAATATGACCCTGGTCCATGGTCAACAAAAGGAAATCTATCTTGCTACAGGGACACCATTCTTCCTTTCCATTATGTAGGAGGTTGACCCCCCTGGCCTGTGCTTCTTTTATAGGTAAATTGGTCAGATTTGATTGTGTGAAATGACAAAAAGTGCCAAGATTATTTGTACCCTTTGGGTACTGGGCTCTAGTACCCGGAATTAAAGTCTGGGTCTATCTTACTTTCCTGACTTGCCCTATGTGTTACTCTGCCAGGGCTGCCATAACAAAATACCATAGACCAGGTAGCGTAAACAACAGAGATTTATTTTCTCTCAGTTCTACACTTGATCTTTGAGATTATTTTCTCTCAGTTCTGAAGGCTGGAAGTTCACAATCAAGGTGTGGACAGGTTTGGTGTCTTTGGCTTGCAGACAGCTCAGGGATGCTGGTCATGTTGGATGGGAGCCCACCTGTGCAACCTCGTTTAACATTAATGACCTTCATAAACACTCTGCACTTCGATCTAGTCACATTCTGAGGTACGGGGGTTTTAAGAGGACCTGAGCATTTGAGTTGACCCAATAACACACCTGTTCTCTCCCGCCTCCCTCAAGGGAGGAAGGATGATTCGTGGTAGAGCCAGACCCTTCTCAGTCACTGAGACAGAGAAAGAGTCAAGTCTCTCGTGAGAAGTACAGGGAAAAAAAAACATTCACCTCTTTCCAGATCCTAACCAACTACAGAGGGGACATATAGATATTCTTCAAAGAGCTCTTTGGGAAAAGAAAGAAAACAGCCTGCTTATTGTGTTTAGTGACAGGTTTAGAATTTTCCGGTATGTACCATCTGCGAGGAAGACTGTCTGTGGGGGGAGGCCATCCTGGGCCTAGAGTGGGGTGCAGTTTGTAATTCACACCCATACTGTTGTATTCATGAGCCTGTGGCTCATTCCGGCACAAGCCTGAGAAGGCACAGTGTGTTATTCTGTGGCATGTGTGTGTTTCAATGCTTGCACCAGGCAAGCCATGAGGATCATGGCCACTGTTAGACACACATGTCATCAGCAGCGAGACCCAGTGGGTCCTGGTGGGACACATGCAGAAATCTGCAGTAGTAGAACCAGAAGAGTGAGTGTGTGACAAAGCTGATAAGGTTCTGACTTCCCTGAACAGGACGCTTTCATGACTTGGCTCTGTTCTGAGGTCAACCTGTTATCAGAAGCAAAAAATCCAATAGATTTGGGAGGCTTTCTTCCCTGAAGCTTCACACAGGGTGGTACCAAAGGCTGCCACAATTCTGGAAAGCCAAAAGCCTGTGTGATGGTTGCCTAGCAAATCAGGCTGAGCTCTGAAAGCAGCTAACTGTGCCTCTTTGGGCATTAATATAGCCCCCAGCAGTCTCAGTGTACAGTTCTGTAAAATGGGTGAAAAGATCTCAAAGGGACTTTCCAGCTCTAAAATGCACATGGTTTGGACAGAGACTCCTGTAAATCTCCCGCAAGCTTTGGGATGCATGGATTCACTGAGGCCTTATTCAGGACCCAGGATCACATAAACAATCTCACATTACTACATAGGAGCTGGTATTTTTAACGTCCACTGATTTTTGGCAATCTCTTAAAAAAATCAGTCTTTGTTATCTTTCAGATCCAGTGGCAGTATAGGGAAATAAATCACTCTTTCTTAAAATGCTACTTTTAATTAATTAATTGTTTATTTTTTTGAGACAGACTCTCACTCTGTCGCCCTGGGTAGATTGTCATGGCATCATCGTCATACCTCACAGCAACCTCAAACTCTTAGGCTCAAGTGATCCTCTTGCCTCAGCAGCCTACAGGTGCCCACCACAATACCTGGGTAGTTTTTCTATTTTTAGTAGAGATAAGGTCTCACTCTTGGTCAGGCTGGTCTTGAACTCCTGAGGCAATCCACCTGCTACAGCTTCCCAAAGTGCTAGGATTACAGGTGTGAGCCATGATGCCCGGCTAATGCTAACTTTGTTAACTGAGCAAATTACTGGCACTTAATTTCTAATTAGGGTGCTATTCATATAATAATATTGGGGAATTCTTTATGTAGTAGACATTTTGGGGATCTAGAAAGATAGATTAAGAGGTTGGAAGACAATAATGTACATGCATGCACAGATATTAAATATTTCTGCACCTTTAATGCTGGTTTGGAATACATTAAAAACTGGGTTACCTTTAGGAAAAATATGAGATATAGTGATTTCATTCCAGTGTTTAAAACATACGTCATGAAACTATTTTTTCATTCTACCTGGAATACTAATAAAAACAAGTTAATAATACAGTTATTATGTCATGAAAAGGCTATAGTCTTATGCATTTGTCATTAAAGACAATATTGATAATTACCATCTATTAATTTAATTGAGGTGATTGCTTCAGGTCATAAACATTCTAAATTTTGCCTTCAGTACAAACAAGCTGATTTGTCATTGGGTTGAGAATGTCTTTTAAAATAATTCCTCTGAGAAGTTTCTCTACCATGAGCTTCACACCCACATTTTCAAGTGGGGGGCTTTTCTTGCCATGTCAGCCCTGATCAAATTCACCTGGTTGGCTTCCTCCTGGTGACTGGGGCAGCCCCTCTGGCTCAGCACTTCCAGACACCTGTCACGCCTCTTTCCTCTCAGTGCGTCTCACAGGTGCTCAGATCCACCCCTTCCCTGCTATTTGCACCACTGTTGCCTTGAGTAAGCTCTGCTTAGCATCACATAGTGGACTCTGCTGCCATTTCCAGGTTGGACTTCCTAAAGAACCAATCCAGCCAGCTCACCTCGCATAAAGCCTTCGCCAACTCTCCAGGGCTGTGGAGTAAACCCCTCACTTCCATCTGTCATCTCCAGGGCCTCTGTGAGCTGACTCTCCTGAGACTGGCAACTGTATTCTTTAACACATTCTGCAATGGTCCCTAAGACATAGCTCCCCTGCACTGGTCACTTTCTCCACTCTGCACTGTGGTCATGCTGCAGTCTTGACCTACACTGTTTGTCCTTTTTGTGTTAACATTGGAGAATCTTCTAGTTCTGCAGACTCCACTGAGTGTCTAGTCTGGAAGACAGAGGCCACACCAGGTAGTTAAATACAAGCTACTTAATCTGGGAAACTAGTCAACAAGCTGTTCAAAAAATTGGAAGGTCCAGGCCAGGTGCAGGGCTCATGCCTGTAATCCCAGCACTCGGGAGGCTGAGGCAGATGGATTGCCGGAGCTCACAGGTTCGAGACCAGCCTGAGCCAGAACAAGACTTTGTCTCCAGAAATAGCTGGGCATTGTAGCAGGTGTCTATAGTCCCAGCTACTTAGGAATCTGAGGCAAGAGAATCACTTGAGCCCAAGAGTTTGAGGTTGCTGTGAAATATGATGCCATGTCACTCTACCTAGGACACCAAAGTGAGACTCTCTAAAAAAAAAAAAAAATGGTTGGAAGGTCCAATGAAGGGTGGTGAGATGATTGAGGGGTTATCATTCTGGGGCTAGAGGTGTTGTTGCTGGTGGTGTTACTGGTGCGGGGGAATGATGGAGATCCAGGCACAGCCAGAGACACCACCTAAAAGCATGGAGACTCCCATTGGCAGAACCTAGGCTGAAGCCAGTTGTCACGGGAGCTTGGCAAATGCAGTTTCCTGGGATCAGCTCTCCTGTCATATAGGAAACAACCTGGAAATGAGGAGGAATGGATCCCAAAGCCAAAAGGCAAATAACCAGCCTGTACCTCCCCGTAAAATCGTCCATTTTCTGTTGGAATCAT
Source organism: Arctocebus calabarensis (assembly GCA_963573935.1). NCBI lineage: Eukaryota > Metazoa > Chordata > Mammalia > Primates > Lorisidae > Arctocebus > Arctocebus calabarensis. The sequence goes on along the minus strand of CAUYON010040000.1, from coordinate 57,349 downwards.
ACCAAGTCTTAATCACTCCTTTATGCGGTTTGAATCCCTGTGACAGTTTCTAAGTCTTCCCTATATAAAGTCTACTTCTTTTCCCTGTGCTTATTGGGATCAGCAGATTGGAAGTTAATGAAGGCAAGTGCTCTGTTGTGTTCATCTCCATATCCCCAGCACCCAGTGTAGTATGTGGGACACTGTAGTATTTTGGGAATAGGCCATAGTGAATGAGAGAGGGAAGAGTAGTTATGGCAACAGAGGTCAGAGGATCTCCGAGCAAACAAAGGAGACAAAGATGAGAAAGAAGAGTCAACCAACTTCTAAGAGCGGAAGAGAAAATGAGTCTTAAAGGAATGGTGTGCCCTTAAATCTCTTGGCATTGTAGCCTGCCGAGATCAGAGTCTACATTTCCGTTTTTCTGAGCGTGGAATCCTTTGATAGGGCGTTCACACCGGGAGACTTGGTGAAAGTCTGCAAGTCATGTGCAATCAGGCTTTCCATGAATCGTCCAGGGAACAGAGCACTTCCTAACTCTTCCTAATCCCTAGAGCACAGTCCCCAGAAGGGGACTTGAAAGTGAAGAGGGAAATGTATGTCATTTCTCTGGGCTTCCTTGGCATACATGATTCAATGTTGGCTTCTCATCACTTCTATAATTTAAGAATAAACTCCCACATTCTGCATTGAGGAGAACTTTGGTCTCCAGCTGTCCCTTCCCTCAGCCAGTAATGTCTCTGTTTTACATAAATGCTTCCTGTTCTAGCAAATGAAAGAATGATAAAAATATGTATTTTGTGGTAAAATAATTCTTTAAAAAATTACAAATCAACACATTTACTGCCTCATAGTTGGAAAATACAGAAAAGTAGATAGAAGAATGTAAAAAAATAATCCCACCACCAATGCCAATTATTCTAATCATTTGAGTAAATAATTCCAGTCTTTCTTTCCCTTCTCAAAATGGGGTCATACTCTATATCCCGTCTTATAAACTGTGTCTTTTTTACTAAAACATATAACATACACATTTTCTTACTTCAGTTGACATTTCTTTTAAGCTGCATTGTATTCCATTATAAATTATTTACTGAATTCCCGGTTGTTGGATATTTTAATAGTCAGGGTTTTCGATTTAATGTGCTATTGTGTTGTATGAATTCTGTATTCTGATTGTGACATACTACCACAAATGCAATGGCCTAAGACAATGTGGGTCCATTCTCTTAGTTCTAGTTTGAACTTCTAGTTCTAAAGGCTAGAAATCCAAAATCAGTGTCACTGGCTGATGTTGAGGCTGGTTCCACTTGGGCGCTCTAGAGGAGAATCTGTTTCTTTGCTGTGTCGAGCTTCTAGAGGCTGTCTGCATACCTTGGCTTGTGCTTCCTTCCTCCATTGTCAAAGATCAGGGGTCTACTCACCGCTTCTGTTGTCATATGGCCCTCTCTCTCTAACCCTGATTCTTCCCTGCTTCCTTTTCTAAGGATCCTTATGATTATACTGGGTAATCAGTCTGTATATTCTGGAATGATCCAGAATAATTTCTTCATCTCCAGATCCTTAACTTAATCATATGTGCAAAGTCTCGTTCTCATATAAAGTAACATTGATTGGTTCCAGGAATGAGATATCTTTGCAGGGGGCATAATTCAGCCTACCTTATTGCTATAAATAGCAATGTCAGAAACTTTCCAGGCCCATCCCAGCTCTGCAATTCTAGGATGAGGTTTTTGGAAGGATGACTATAATTACTGTAGCTTCAGAAAGATTTATTCAGGCAGGTGAAATAGTAGACAGAAAACAGAGGCAGAATACTGAGGTAGCCCTTAATCTGCTGCTGACTTGCTAAGGTGTCTCTGCTTAAGAATCCTCATCTGTAAGTTCGTGGCAGGAAAGAATCCTTTACAATCAAACATTCCACAATTCTTTGAACTGGAGCATTGTAAGTGATATAATGTGAAAAGAGCAAAGATGTGTGTTCAAAAAGATTAATGGAGATGATGTATGCACAATATCCTAGAGCCAGACACACGGTAAGCATGTTGAAATCACTAAAATCTTGAAGGAAAGCTTCCTTTTAGCCTTAATGATAACTACCATTTATTTTGCACTTACTGTGTTGATACCATCAATAATTCTCAAAGAAATCTCATAAATTACAAGATGTCCTGCACAGTTTTCAAATGGTTTAAGTAATTTGTTCAAGGTTTCACAGTTACTAACAGAATTGTTGTCTTACACTATATCCATCTGGATGCAAGTTTAGACTCTTTCACTTAGACTCTGCTGACTGTGCACATACTGTATAGAATTAAATGCAGAAACAGATTTAGAACTTTCACCTGACGTTTGTAGAATAATTGGTAACACCATATCATGTCAGTTTGGGCATATCTGATTCAGTTAAATGGGCAGTTCTTCATGACCTGCTTGCTATGGTTTGAATCTGCTCCCCTGCCCACCAAATTGTATGTGGAAATTTAATTCCCAAATTTATATACTGATAGTATTTAGAGATGGGACCTTTGGGAGATAATTAGTATTGTATTAGGTCAGGAGACTGGGGCGTCCATATGGGACTGGTGGTTTTTTTTTTCCTTTCTGTTTTTGGCTGGGGCTGGGTTTGAACCTGCCACCTCTGGCATATGGGGATAGTGCCCTACTCCTTTGAGCCACAGGTGCCACCTAGGACTGGTGGTTTTGTAAGAAGAGGAAGAGAGGTCTGAGTGGGCAAACTCTGTCCCTCTCATCATGAGATACTCTCTGCTGTGTTATGGTGCAGGAAGAAGGCCCTCAGCAGATGCCAACGCCATGCCTTTGAACTTCCCAGCCCCCAGAACAGTGAGCTTAATAAACCTCTTATCTTTATAAATCACCAGTTCATAGCATTCTGTTATAGCAAGAGAAACTAGACTAAAATATTGCCCAGAAGAATTGTAGAGTGCTCCATTCCTCTTGAAAGCAACTTCTCCTTCCCTAGACTATGTGGAGAAATGGAGGGAACTATCTCTGTTCCCTCTGGCCCCTTTTGCTGGTGCTCGTGGTCAGGGTGTGCACGTGTTGGAGTGATGTGGCCAGCCAGTCGCCAAGTTCCCTTGCCTTATGGAAACCAGATGGAGGCTGGAGTCGAAGTTCTCAGCCACAGAAGTGAGACTGGGCCGCCTCTCTGGACTGAGTCTCAGAATTTCAGAAGGCATAACCCCCTGCACACCTCCTCCCACTGCCCTGTTTCTCCTTCTAAAAAACCAAAAATCAATTTCAGAAGTACAGCCTTTTTCTGTGCCTTGCCCAAGCACTCTTTCCTATTTCTTTTTCTCTCTTTCTTTTTTTTTTTTTTTTCTGAATTAGTAATTGTAACTTTGTTTGTAGCAAAAGCCTGTTTGGTTGTCATAAATTGTAACCAAGAGGAACAATAACCACAAAACAGTCAGTGCTAGCATATGCTTTGAATAGCCTAGATTGATAATGTGAGGTCTTGCATAACTTTATAAACCTCTACTAGCATTTTGGGAGAATTAAGCAAACACACAGTAAAACAACAAAACAAACAAACAGAAACAAAATGCAAACAAATCTGGAGGAGAGAGGAGGGAAAATTTGAAATGTGCTGGTGGCCAGTGAAAGTAAATGAGATCAATTTGGAGCCTTATTTAGAAGTTTTCAGGGAATCAGCGTTTCAAGAGGAGGAGTGATCTTAAAGCTCATCCAATAATTAGTTCCATCTAGTGATTTCTTACTGGAAGAGGCTAGAAGAACTCAGGAGTCATTCTATTGTGAAATATGGTTGCCACAAAACGTCCTACTTGCTACTTATTAATTTGTCCATTTGTAGGAGGAGTAATGATGATTACAAAAATAGAGCAACTGGTGGGATGCGAGACATGAATTATGGAGAATTGCACAGTTAAATGGTGACCCTGTAGCAATATGCGTTCGCAGATGTTCACCGCTGTGGTGAGAGCAGGAGGTGTGAGTCAGAGACACACTGGGCTGTCTTGCTTGGTGGCGGTGAGGATTCGGGAAACACACTTATCCTCCTGGAGTTTCTGTTTTGACACCAGAAGCAAAGGTAGATTGAGCTCAGAATGCGCTGAGTGCTGGGAATGGGGAAGGCACTCACAGAGTGGGGCTTCTGGGTTTGTTGTACCTGCACCCTCAATTCTCCACCTGTATGTTTGCTCTACCTGTGGGGTAAGCTGGCCACAGAGGACAACAAGGGAATTTACCTTTGGATCCAATCCCTGTTTTTCACTTACAAGTCCTTGCCCATTTTTGGAAAGTCATAGTCCTCTTTGAGGGGTCACGGGACAGTGGAAATTGGAATCAGTCAGTCTTAAGATCAATCTCTGAACTGTATGCTCTTGAGACAGTTCACTCAAAAGAGGGCTGGGGCCGCTAGAGAAGCTAAATAACGTTTTTGTTGAATGAATGAGAAAGGAATGAATTTCACATTCTTAGCCCTTTCTTTCTGGAATACTTTTTACTCCTTCTTCCAGGTCCCGTTTGCATTGACTTCTGTGGGAGACTTCCTCACAACCTTCTTCAGACCTGCATGATAACACGGGTCACAGCCTGTGTCCCCAGAAAAGGATAATGAACCTCTCACTGGTAGAACTGTGACTTTGCATTCCCCAAACGTAGCCCAGTTTCTGGAAACTGTTTAAGAAATAAAGGGTAATAACAAAAAAAAAATCCTAAAGACAGCATCACAACCTCTCCCCCTCCCCCACTTCTGGGCTATTAAACAAATGTCTTAATTTTATTTATTTTTTTCAGAGATGGTGTCTGTCTGTCTCAGTGTCACCAAGGCTAGAGTATAGTGGCACAATCGTAGATCACTGCAGCCTCCGATTTCTGGACTGAAGCAATCCTTCTGCCCCAGCCTCCCAAGTAGCAGGGATTACAGGCGTGTGCTGCCAAGCCTACATCAGGCTATTTTGTGATGTCCACAGCCAGATCCTTTACAGAGAATTGGTCATTTATTGCTTACTCTTTCCCCTCTGTACAGTTACCACAGTTTGCTGCCAGTTCTTATGCTTATCTTGTCAGGAAGATGACCCGGAATATTTCCTGAGTAGAAGCAGAAAGTCATTGCCAACTCAGAGCTTTGCAGCATCCAAGACAGAGTAATTAATCAAACATAACCTTGGCTCATCTCTTTTAAGACACCATTTGACCAAGAAATTTTGTGCTGCTCAGCAAATTCAGAACATGATATTCTCTAAACCATACTCATCTTTCCCGTCCTGTTCCAAAACATTTTTCCTCCTAACTTCCTATTTCTTTTCAAGTAAATGTTCTTCCCCTGTCAACTAAAAAACCTGTCTCTCCTCTCCTTTCTCAGCACATCCAGTCAGTGCTCAGACCCCGTTATTTCTGTTTTGTTCGCAGACCTGCATTTTCACTCTTATTCCAGTGTTAACTTATTAACCATTTGATTTGGGGTAAATCATTTGCACCCTCTGAGTGCTGGCTTTCTCAGAAATAGACTGGGATAGTAACCTGTTCTGCCTTCCTTACATGGTTGTTGGATGAGATCTCTCTAGGATGAGCTCTGATAGAGCAGAGAGCGCTTTGGTGTCTATAAAATGTGAACACTTTTAGCATCACTACTTCTATGATTGGTCATTTTAGGGTCAATCCTACTTTGCCCCCAAACTGTCCTGGTGTTGGCACCCAAAGCTCCTCATCCCTGGAAGCCCTTTGTTCTGTGCAAACCAATGTTGTTGGTCACTTTCCCCCTTATGTCTGTTGCTTTTGCCTGCTGGCTGGTTCGGTTCCTTCCCATCCAAGACCTCTCCTGTCTGTCTTCACTCAACCTCAGTCATCTCCAGCATAGTGCAGATGGAGAAGCATCTGAGCACTGAAACAGAATGGCCGTCCCCTGGGGAGAGAGAAGGAAGGAGACAAGGTGGGCCTCAAAGCTCATCAAAGCTTCCCTTTGGGCAGGGAGAATGGAGAATGTTCTCTCTGGCACTAGTGCGGGGATCCCAGAATCTCTGCAGCTGAGCTTCTGGGTTCCTGTGGACCTCTGGTATTAGACCGACTGATGCTCTCTGCCCACAAATTCATACTCTGTCTGGCAAGATCCCCATCCTATGGATCATTGCAGGAAACAGGGGCCTTGAGATCATTTTGATAGGAATTTGGGAGCTTATAATTTATAAAGCCTGTGGAAAATTAAAAACATGAGGCCCTATCTAGGGAAGTCCACCTCCCCTTCCCATAGGATTGGCATTCCAGAGTGATTGGGTCTCTTCTAGTGGACTGCAACCTCTGTACAGGGACATTCCCCCTGCCTGGATGGGATGGGTGACCTTCCGGAGGTGTCATGGTGCCGCTTGCCCATTGGAAGGACAACTACTACCTTGCCCCCTCCAGGGATGCCAAGGAGCACAGGCCTGACACTAACTCTCTCTGCAATCACAGGTCCTTGCTGGGCTAGAGGGCATAGGCAAAAGTCAAGCCTTTCACCGCCAACAAGACCCAGCTGCTGGCCTGGGTGGAGGGCCTAGTGGCTATAGGGAGGAGAGGACAGCCAGCGGTGCCAGGAACAGGGAGCAGCAGGCCAAGAACCCGCCCAGGCAGTCAGGGAATAGTGGGAGGGGAGAGTGCTTGTGACCTGGACACTCTGAACTCCTGGAGCATGTTGCATCGTCCTATCAGACATTGCTTATAAAACTCAAATTCAACAATAAAATTATTAAAATTTCAAGATGGCAGTAGCTGGGGCCCTTCTAAGCACAGATTGCACACCTGTGAGGCCAGTCCTAGTTCCAGGTCCAGCTCACCTGCCTTTTAGTTCTTTAGCACCCTGCATCTTGTTTAGCACACCTGCTGTGCCAGTTTGCTACCTGGATTCTTTCCAATTCCTCTTTTTGGTCTGGAAGGAATGGGTTTTTAGTGGCTGTGTTTTGCCTGTCCTCAGACTCTCTGCAGAGCCTCCCAGGCAGGAAGGGGTCAGCAGGAACCACATGATGGGTGAAGGAAGGCTTCACATGAATGAAGGTGGGCTCCAGATAACATGGTTGTTAAGTTTAAGAGGGTAGTAGCCAATACCATCTCTGCTTTTAGAGCAGTTCCCTGCTGGGAAGACGTGGATTTTCTGGTAGCAGTTCTGGTAGTTGGTGCCAGATTCTCAAAGCAAAAGCGGGCTCATATTTTAAAAAGTAATATCAAGAAAATAGATATTAAACTGCTGGCCAAGTGGCCAAAGTCAAGACTTTTCTCTTTTGTTGTGACCCAAATATGATCCAGTTTGGTTTAAGGAGGTCTTTTAATCCTTTGTTTCTTGAGGCTTTGTGACAGATCATTATTTATGTGTTGCCAGACCAGAGAAGGATTTTGGTGTTTTTCTCATTTGTTTGTTTTCTGTTTTGTTTTTTTTTTTAAATAATAATTTAGATTGATGGTCTGACAAACAGGTGCTTCTATAAAGTCCTTATAGCTTTCAAAAAGTATTTTGGGGGTATAACGAGAGCTTGTTTGAGACTAGAAATTATAGGACTCCAGTATATTTTAAACATACCATTATTTTTACAAGCTTCTGACACTTGTTGCTAAGGCACCCTTGCCTGATGGGCTGTAAGCCTGGCACCCTTGACCTAAAATTTGAATATGCGGTATAAGTAGTGTTTTATCAAATATATATTATAAATTATAGCATATTTTGTTTTTTAAAATATAAGGTTTTCTTTTTATTTCTCCTTCCCCCATCCTGAGAAAGCAGCTGTGTCTATGGTCTTCCAGACCATTCCAGGGGCCTGGTTGCTTCCAGATCGTGACTTTGAACTTCAGGTAATGCTTCTTCCAGTGAATTCTCTGTCTCTATTAAACTGCTGCTGCCACTTGCAAACTTAAGAACCTTGTGCCTATGTTGCTTAGCACACTTGCCACTTTGCAACCTTTCCCCTTTAAGTTGAGTTTCCCAAAGTCAGAGCCCTGCTTCTTCATATTCCCTGCACTTAGCTTATATTTGGCTCAGTGACTATTTATTACAAGAATGGGTAAGTGAATAGAAGATATCAGCTTAATCGATTCATCTATGAGACCTTTCTGGTAGAACAGTATATTGTGTTGCTACTTGTGGTACAAGTATACAGTAGTCCCCCTCTTATCCATGGGGATACAGTTCAAGACCCTCAGTGGATGCCTAAAACTGTAGATAGGACTGAACCCTACACATAGCATTTTTTTTTTTTGTAATCTTTTGTAATGTTTGAACCCGCCACCTCCGGCATATGGGGCTGGCGCTCTACTCCTTTGAGCCACAGGTGCTGCCCCAGTATGTATATATATGTATGTACATATGTATATATATTTACCTGTAATAAAGTTTAATTTGTAAATTAGGCACAGTAACAGTTCAACAACAATAACTAACAACAACCCCAAAATATCTTATACTGTACTCACCTATTTTTGGACCTTGACTGACTGTAGGTAACTGCAACTGTGCAAAGCAAAACTGCAGGTGGGGGAGACTACTGTTCTGTGATTCATCTTAGATATATCTCAAGTCCATAATTGTACATACACACGTGCATCTCTTCAGGAACCTGGGAAACCATGTGGCAATTAAAAGGAGAAATCAGGCCAGGCACAGTGACTCATGCCTATAATCCCGGCACATTGGGAGGCCAAGGTGGGAGGATTGCTTGAGGCCAGGAGTTCAAGACCAGCCTGAATGACATAGCATGACTTTGTCTCTATAGGAAAAGAAAAAAAAATAAATAAAAAGGAGAAATCATTTGTTCAGATGCAAAGTGGATATTAGATAAATTTAGTAAACTGGGCTCGTATCTTCCAGGATTGGTTCCAGAAATGAGTGAGAATAGAGAAATTGGTCTGGAATAACTTTAGGCCTTCTTTCAGAAGACTTTATTCCCCAGAACTGGTCTCAGAACTCCTGAATCCTCAACTGTGTAATATTGATGTGTCCTCGAACTCCCGAGGGGGTTGTATGCCCAAAGAACTATGCAGATTATTCCCTTGGGAGAGATGGCGGGTAGTCAAGAGCTGATTCCCTTGCCCAGGCATACTCATGGGAGCCTGCCAAACTCCTTAGCTACAGAGGCCTTGACATGTTTCCATTTCTGATTTTGTCCTTATAAAATGTGTTGCTAATTAAAATAACTGCCAGCTCATACTCCTGCAGGGAAACCCATCCACGTGCTCATAGGCTGTTGTTTTCCATGTTTCTAGCTTTGGCTAAATAAATAAAAACTATAAAACCAGCAGCAGAACCCCAAGAGCTGGGCAGCTTGAGAGGGGCCCTCCTCCATGTGTAAGTCATCAGGCGGCACATTAATCCAGCCCTCCCTGCGCTGGAGGAGGAAGGGGTTAAGGAGCAGATTATGCCACTTCCACACAGTGCTATAGGCATGTTTGATTTGGCAGTGGATAAAGAAGCACAAAAACACATGTCCTGACAAAGTCAAGTATTAAATCGAATTCAATACACTTACCAAATTGAATTTGGAGTGTGTGTCTTTCTTCACTATCTGAGCCATTGTTTATGCAATTGCTTAAAAATTTATATCTGGTCGTGTTATTCCTTACTATTCCCCTTTCACAGGTTCGCATCACACTTTGCAGCAAGTTGACGCCCCTTCACGTGGCTAGAAGACCTTTTGTGATCCACGTCTCACTTACCTCTCTAGCTTTGGATCCCATTGCTCATTTTGTAGAGACACCCATGTACTTTCAATGCCCTGAGTGTCATTTTCTCTCTCCCTTTTATGCCTTTGCACATGCTGTTTCATCTGCCTAGAATGCCCATCACTTCTATCCTTACTTCTCTGTCCAACTCATGAACAACTCTACAACTCACATCAGGAGTCTACTCATCAAAGGAATCTTCTCTGACATCCTTCCTTCCCCTCTTCCACTTCCCAAACTGGAGAGATACCTCCTTTGAGATTTCCCTGCTTTTACCCTTATGCTTACCATTTGTAATTGGCATAAGTGAAGAAACAAATCGCTTCATATTTTTAGACCTCAAGTCTGAGGGCATTCAACACCCTCATGTTGCAGACAAAATAGAGCTTGCACAGCTGAAACCATACAGAGGTCTAAGGATCACAGGCAATACTCAGTCCTAGAAATGATGTGTTGATCAGAAGTATGAAATGATAGACCCACTCATTCATTTATTTGTACTTTATTATTTTTTATTAAGCACTTACCATGTATTGGACTATGTATTGGGCATTACAGACAGGACTATAACTTAGTTGGAACCTTATTGCTTGAAATTTACAGCTTATTTAGACACATACATCCCTACATGCATACATATAAGTATACAAACAAATTTTTAATCACAAACTGGATTAGACCTCCAAAGTAAAAGCAAGGCTTTAAATGAGGGTTGAATAGGGAGATCTAACTCAATCTGACAGACAGGGAAAGTACTCCTGAAAAACTGCTGCTATCAGTGCTTACAGAGCAGAACATAAACAAAAAGATACCAGGCAAAGGGAACAGCACATGCAAAGCCCAAGAAACAAGAAAATAGATTGACACGTTCAAAGAACAGAAAGAGATCAATGGAGTTAGAGCTAAAGAACAGAAAGATGTAGAGGAAAATGATGAGCCTGGAGAAGTAGACAGGAGACAGATCACATAGAACTGCATAAGATTATTGCTCGTGATATTTGTCCTAATTGTAATACAGTCTTCAAAATTATTTGGAGAATGGATTGGCGAGGGACGTAAGTGGAAGACCTTTGGGAGAGATGAGTGGCTTTCTCTAAAGCACTGAGAAATGACATAGAAGAGTAGGTGGGGTCAAGAGATGCTGAGGAAGTAGGATCAATTGCCCTATTGGGTTAAGTACAATTTGGTATCCATACTCAACAGAAATTGCAAATCACTGCCTGTTGAGAGTAATGTGAGGATAACTCTACCATAACTCTCTGATAGCCTTCCCTCGATCATTATAATACAAATCTGTTTGTAAGAAAGCATTTTAAACCTTTTTTAAAAAATTTCTGATACCTTGAGATATATGAAACAATGGCTCAGATAGAGAAGAAAGACACACACTCCAAATTAAAAAGATTTCCACTAAGCTTTATTGGGTCCAATGTTCAGCTGATCATAACTGCACAGCCTCCTTTCTATCTGTGGCCCTGAAGACAATTCTTCCATGAGCGTGACTTGCAGTGTCACTTGCATGTCCCCTCGTTTAGTTCTGCTTTGTCCACTTAGGTTATTTTATAAATCAGCCTATCAGCCCTTACTCCCCGGCTTGCTGGAGCAGGTAACCTATTGAATTTTGCTTCAGTCTCTTACAAACTGCATGACTTTTGGCATGTTACCTAATCTCCCTAATCTCAGGGTTATCCGCTCTACCTGGGCCCACTTTAACTGTCAGTGTAACTAATATCCTTTATGGACCATTAGATGTCCTCACCTGTGAGGTATTCTTGTCAAAAATGTTTAACTGGTATATAACCTAACCTTAGATCCAACTTCCACCTTCCTGGAAACAAAAGGGCTAGACATAAGGAAATGACACTCTAAGAGAATAATTCTAGAAAATAGACACTCTATGTGACAACCAGCCCCGTCTCGTCACTTGTCCCAGGAGGTGGGTGCTGTTCTAGATTAAAGGAGCATTAAGAGACAAGAGACTTACAAGTAAATGCTACATGGTCCTTAACTGAAGTTAAAGCTGGGAAAATTGGGGAGGCAAATATGAGGATGTGAACGTGAACATTTTACTAGATGATGTGAGGGAGTTACCATTGATTTTGTAAGTTGTTGATTTATTAGGCATTATTATTTGTAGGAAACTGGTCTTATCATTTAGAAATGCATGATAAGGTATTAAAGGGGAAATATCCTGCTACGTGTTTTAAGTTGGAAATGGTGGTTGCGTGTGTGCGTGCCAGGGGCATGTCAGCATCCAGAAGAACTAAAGTGTCCTCAAGTATTATTGTTGTTTCAATGCCAGTCATGTATGTATGGAGGCTTATTACCCTCATCCTTCTATTTTATGTATTCAGTAATAAAAAGTGAAGTAGATAAAATCAAATCCACATTATAGTGCTGTGAGAATGACAGATAATGTTTCCAAAATGACTTAATGTGTATTAAATATCATTAAATAAATGAGTATTCTCTTTCACAGCACCTTCTTCCAAGTCTGGGCATCAAAAGCTCACTCAAATCCGTGATCTTGTTGCATTCTGTTAGCAAAGGTTGTCCAGAAATCTCTGCAACCTCTTGGAGGAGATGTGAGTTGGCTGACTGGCATCACGCTTGCTGGATAAACTTCTAAATTTTCTGGCTTATTCCCTACTGTGGACAGAAATGCTGTGATCCTTTTAACACTTAAAAATCAAAACTCATAACATATTCACATTTAGAAGAGCAGACGTGTTCAAAAGTAGAAAGATCTTCGCTGGTCACATGGTCTCACAAGGAGGATATTGGCTCAAACATGGCTCTAAACCTCACACTTGCAAAGGGGTCTTACTGGGTTCCAAACCACAAGCTATGTTCCTGGATATTCTTTTTTTCTCCTATGTCTGCCTCAGATGCCAAAGGAAGAAAAGAATGAGTGATGTATCTTTAACACCTGGGATAGTGGGAAAAGCAGTACCCTGAGGATGACATTGGAGACGTTGGTCTGTTGTATAATGCAAGCACATTATACACACACATGTCCCAGTTTGATGTTTCTGCTTCAACAATTACAGATGCCCCCCCCCCCATTCACTCTCAAACTTGTCCTAGTTAAGTAATAAATTGCTCGGTCCTGCTATGTATACAGTATGTTTCTCTCCTAATCTGTGAACTGGCCTTTGTCTCATTGCTGGCCAGACCCTGCCCTGCCACCCACTTCCCCAAGCCCCACTGCCATGATCCAGCCTTGTCAGTCTGTTTGGAAGTGCATCTGTGTGCTATGCCTTCTCTCACCTCTACGGTTCTGTGTTTGCTGCCTCTGTCTTCCCCACCTTTTTTTCTCTGCCTGGCTAACCCTTGTCCTTTCTCAAAGGCCTGGGTTCAAAGTCATCCAATATGGGAAACTTTCTTGGGTTCCATAGAGAAGAGGTAGGTCTTGGTTTTTTGTGTTTCTACGAGGGCCAGGATGAAGGTCAGGCCAGTGAGGTATCTTGGCCAAAAGCTATAGGAAGGCCTCATTGTCCGGGTGGCACGGGTGGTACAGGTGCTACTGCATAAGTCCCATGACCCTGAGAATGGGTACCTCTTTCAGTTTTGCTCTCTAAGTTGCTAACTTAGGTTACCCTACCCTGGCACTGGTGTCAACATCAACTCCTATAAACCTTTATCATCATCGCACTGTAGAATTTATCTGTTAGTCTGTCTCCTTGGCTGGAATGTGTAGGTACAATCATCTTTAGCTCAGAAATCATATGTTATTTGTTACTACAGCTTCAGTCCCCAGCACTGTGCCTGACACATGGGAAATGTTCATAAATGATGATAGAAATAGGAGAATGATGGAATAAGTCAAATGGTTTTGGAAACATGTATAGTATTAGAGATGTATTAAACTATCAGAGACCAAATGGCATCAGCTAGAGAGCTAGGAAAGAGTACAGAGATAGGGAAAATGGATAAAATATGAAATTTATCATCTGAAATGTTCCTGGCAGCCAGATACTGGTGAGCTGTTTAATAAGTCTACCTGCCCCCTAGGGAAGCCTGAAAAATATTGCATAAGTTCAAGGTTTAAACATCAGTATAGCTTTGGGGAGGATGAAACCAGGTTGGCCACGAAACCAGGTTTTTCCAAGTAAAGAACCTTCCCTGATCCCACATCTTTCTTATCTTTCATATCCACTTACGTGATACATTGTGGTGTCTGTTCAGAAAGAGTCATATGGATTGGACACTGGGAAACATCTTTCATGTACTCATCATTGTGCTGAGCCACTCCACAGATTATGATGTTTATAATCTGTGCAATGAACCAAGAGTCAGTGGCCCTGGTCTATGGCTGTATGAAGTCAGAGAGATTGTATAACTTGCCCAAAGTGACACAGCCAGAGGATGGATGAAAAAAAAAATCTCCAATGTTAAGAGCAATTAAAAGACTTAATTGCATTCCCCATCCTGCAAAAACACTGTCACACACTAGAAATATATATATATTAAGTTATATCTATTCATGCGAAAATCTGAGCACCTACTGAGTGTTCTATTGAGACCATAAAACCTGAAAAGTTTGTGTAGGGAAGCTTTATTGGGAAGGTGTGGCGGGGAGCGGGATGGGTACCGAATGATTCTTAGGTGGTTTTGAAAGAGCAAACCTATTAAAATTTTTTTCTGGGGAAAGTGCATACAGATTGCAGCTACCATGTTTGCCTTAGTGCCAAAAGCCACAGGACCAAAGAACCCCAAAAAGAACACCGGCTCCTGCAACATTCCCAAACACAGCCCCCTCCTGTGTGTCCTACCTATAACCAATATAAACAGGGGGGGTTAAGGCAGAGAATGAGACTGTAGTGCAGGAAATGTTCAGGATAAGTAGCTAGAAATAGTTTTTGGGTGCACTTTTATTTTTTTTTTAAGTGAGAAACATACTTTTTGGGATAAAGGGCTAAAATCTCAACTTCATTTTTGTTCCTATCAATGGAGTCCTGGCCTTTCCCTAGCAGACCCGCCGAGGTGTGACTTTAAGGCCCGAATTTGGCCCCTCTGATTTATGTGTTTCATGGACAAACAACTATTGTGCGCAAGCCCCTGAAAACTTCAGGAAAGTCATTAAAGCTGAACTGTTTCTCAGTTCATTTTCAAATTACTCACTCATCATTTCCAAAAGCCAGCGGCAGAGGGGCTCAAGTGTTCCAGTCAAATTCTCCCAACCAAAGCCCCACTTTCTATGACAGAGTTACAAATGCTTTTAGCTCCATTTTGCATACATTCTGGAGACCTTCTTGGCAGGGTCCTTAAAGTGTGTTTTCATATTCTTTGTGTTTCATCTTTGTAGCATGGCCTCATGGAAAAACATCACATTCCAAGTGCAACTGGGAAATTTCATTCACCACAGTGGTTGCCAGTAACATGTGGGGATTTTATTGTCCCTCTAGCAAGCTCCTCAAATCCAAACAAAATGTGCTCACTGCAAATTCAGCTGATTCATTTCCATAAGATGCAAACTGATGCTATTTACTCACTATCCAAAGACCAATTTAATACTCTAAACTATGGTGACATTAAATATGCAATAGTTTTTAACTCAATGCTATATCATTAGAGTCTTAGTAGGAAACAAATAGCATACTTAAAAGGGTTTACCTGAAAATAATTTCAGAAAGAGACTATACACAGAGGGCAGAGCAACGTTGAGATGAATAGGGTATGTTTAGGCACCCAAGAATGGTCAACAGGAGGAAAGTATTACTGCCTAGGCAGAAGGGCAAGGGATAGGACTTTGAGGCTGGAGCCCTGGATGTGGTGTGGCTTAAGAGGACCTGTAGCTGTGGCTCAGTGCAACAAGACTGTGGGTACACAGGAGAATAAATACTCCAATCCTGTTCTCCTTGCACCTTTTAGTAGCTTGCTGGAGCTGCCCATTGGCTGAGGCCAACCAAAACCCAGAAAGCACGGGTGATTGGTAATAACTCATCACAGATACCAGCTTTGCAGAGGTCCGTAACAGACAGAGAAGAGCAGAGACCTGTCTGGGGAAAGGGGGTGGTCAACAGATGGAGAATAACCTGGTAGCCTAGACCTACTGATTTTAGATTTCACTCTAAAACACAGAGTGACATAGCAGAATGAACGTAGACTGCTTTCAGAAATATCTAGATTCAAGTTCTATTTACTTCTGGTGAGATGTTGGGATCTTTTAGACGAAACCCTATTGGACGGCTTCAGGAGAATTCCACCTTAGCCTGTGAGAGTTTGTTTTCTTATCCAGTGAACTGGAAATAATAATAATGACCTCAGGAAATGTGCTTGATATTTGCTGGTCTCCTGTTAGCCCTTCCATCCGTTACGCCTTATATGGTGAGATGACTGCTATGTGGAGGTGGGAGAACCAGTCTGACCATTTTTTTATTACTGGGTTCCTATGGGGAATCCCCCGTTGACTCACAAGTGGAGTGATGGGTGGGACTGTGTCACTCCTGGAACCTAATTTATTGTGGCCCCCTGTTAAAGAGAGAACCAACCATTTTCCCAGTATTACTTCTCTGAAGATAACCTAGTGGGACATCCTCAGGAAGAAAATTTTCTCTCTCTGTGGGGACACTGGTGCTTAGGTAGTTCTATTTATTGTTGTACAAGACTTCACCATTTCTTTATCAAATGTCATTCTGATGCTAAAAAAACTTGCCTTTCCTCCTACGGTACATTAGCTCTTGACAAGGCATATCAACACACCCTGGTTCTGCCTTTGCAAGAACTTGGCCAATTCAGTTCCTGATAGTTATAGACCTCTCCTTTCTACCTGAGGCACTAGAGAAGTTTTTTGTTTGTTATTGCTGTTTTCTAGTTTTGGAATAAGTGGAAATATTTGGTTGCTTATGAATTTTCACTAGATCCTTGGAAGCGGAAAGAGGACAATTCCCTTAAAATGGAGATAAAAAAGAAAAATCTACATCAGTCATTTATTTAACTACTTATCACTTTAAACTAGTGTTTATGTGATAGGCATATCCCTAATTCTCACCACCACTGTGAGGTAGTGTTTTATTTTGAAGTAAAGAAATTGAGGCTCAGATGGATGGGGTGGCATGTCTAGATACCAAGAGGCAGAGTTGGGCTAGAGATCATGGATCTACATGAATCAAAGCTCAGAACTTTGTTTATCTTTGACCTGGTTATGTAGAGTCAATTGTACCATTTTCACCCAGGCATGATCTCAAGGCCTAAGTTTCTTCAGTGACCAGGAGTAAGACTTACTCATCTTTCTCTTCCAACTGCTGATGAGTGCCCCTTCCATATTGTAGGTGACTGATTCAAGTTTATTGAATGAAAAATTGACTAAGTGAATCATCAATGTAAAGATATTTTTGCCTCCATATAATATTTTTCTAATGCATATTTATAGTTTATTTGACAGTATTTGCAAATTGCATAATATTTCACTTTAGTATAACTTGCAGGGTGGAAATGCCTCCAGATGCTAGATGTTTCCCTTCATTGGACTGAAGGGGAAAAAAGACGAGGAAAAACATCACTAGTAGATTAGCATTCATGTAAACACAAGCTATCGCGTATACTATTCATAAATCATGTATTTTGGAAGGAAGATTTTGCAAAAATCATCAAAGTAGACATTCAATGTGGATTGATATGGGTTAGAAAAATGCCCTTGTGCAGCTGAGTGTAGTTTTATATGAATTTACTATGTGTGGAAAGTGAAGGAGGGAGGAAGGACGTGGGTTCTGGAGAAGCTGCCTGTATTCAAACCTAGTCTCCACTACTTAATCGCTATGTGACTTGGGCAACTTTGTCTGTAGCTTAGTTTAACTCTGTAAGTTGTAAAAATTCCATCTTGTTCATGAGATCATTGGGAGAATTGAATGAATATGAGAAGAATGCTTAAAATAGTAGCTGGTAAATGTTTAATAAATGTTATTATTTGGCAACCCAATGGAGTCTTGTTCAGAAAAGTGAGAACTCTCCCATATTCTCCATCCCATTACCTCTATCTTCTTTACTTCACCCTCCAACTCTGCTTTCCTACAGTCATTGCAGTGAATCCTTGAAGACTCATACTAAACTAGGTTCACTGCTTCCTTGAACTCCTCCATTGTTCACCATCTACCTGAGGGCTAAGTGTAATCCTCTTAGCCTAACATTTAAGGTGCTCCATGAACTCATTCCTTGCTCCTCCTCTGGACTTGTCTCTCAGCACTTCCATAAACATGCTATACTGCAAGTACCAACAAATTCCCAAAGCAGAAAAAGTTCTCTTGTCTTGATGAATAAGAGCTACTTGAGTAAGAAGAGTGAGAAGCTCATTTTGCTGATGGGCTCATGAGAGGCTTCAAAGAAAAAGACACATTTAAATTGTGCTTTAAAGAATAAGTTTATATCGGTCAAATAAGGTCAGGTAGAAGGTGACTGGGTGCATGCCTTGGATGCTTGGGCCATTCATTGTCCTGGGTTTGTGCACTGGCACATCAAATAAGATGTATTCCCA
The DNA here is from genome assembly GCA_963573935.1 of Arctocebus calabarensis. Taxonomy (NCBI): domain Eukaryota; kingdom Metazoa; phylum Chordata; class Mammalia; order Primates; family Lorisidae; genus Arctocebus; species Arctocebus calabarensis. The sequence continues at coordinate 39,234 of CAUYON010040000.1, read as the reverse complement.
GAATAAGACCCTAAGAGGGGGTGACCTAAGAGGGATGACCTAGAGAGATGTTTAAATGTTGGGGTGAGGGAGGAATAAGTGAATGAGTTGAATGAATGCCTAGATAGTGATTTTGTTAATGGAGATGAGGGATATACAGGGAAAGGATGTGTGTGTTCATGTTTACATGTGTGCAGACACACACACGAACACTGAATAAGAAATAATAGGCATCTGTTTTGTACACATTTACGAAGGCCATGTGGGATTATTCAGTACTAAGCTCCTGATCTTGTTCCCAGTCCACCTCCAGACCTGCTCCTGTCAAACTTCCCCTTCTCAGTGAATGATGTAGAGTCTTGATGATGACTCATTCTCATATCCCATATCAGATCCTTCAGCAAGTCCTGTTGGATTTTCCTTCAAAATATATCCAGCATCTGATCATTTGTCCCCTTCTTCATGGCTACTCCTCTCATCAAAACTACCATCATCTTTCATGAGATCATTGAAACAACCTCGCAGACTGCCTTCTGCTTCAGCCTGTCCCAATACAACAGCCAGAGGGGCCCTCCTAAAGAGAATTCACACCCTGACTCCTCTGTCCAAAGACAGCACATCTCATGCACAGTGAACTCCTGGAGGACTGACGGTGATGGTCTGCATGACCCCTCTCTCCAACTAGGATGTCCTCTTCTCCAGCTTCAGCCTGCTCTGGTGCCAGCCTGCCTTAGTATTCCTCAGACACACCTGCTATGCTGCTGCCTGAGAGCCTCTCCAGTGACTGATGCCCTGACTGGAATGGTTTTTCCTCCACCTGAGCAGGTCCCTCACCACCTTCAGGTCTTCACTGCAACCTCACCAGCACAGTGAGGCCTCTTCTGGCCACCTCACCTATGAGGTAGGCTCCTACCTCTGATCTCTCACTGCCTGCTTGCGTATGTTTCTCCTTTAGCATGGATCACCATTGCTGATACTCTATCAATATTTTACCTTTAAAGTTTATCTATGATTTTCTTTCCCCCACTCTCTTGCATCTATAATATATGTTCCAGGAAGGCATCAGCCCTTACGTTGTTTTCCACTGCACTTCCTATACCGAGAGCAGTGCCCAACTGTGAAAGAAGGAATCCAGGTAGTGACTATAGCAATGTGTTGCTACAAGGACCTGGTATTTAGGGGGCAGATCTGGGTTAAAGATAGATTTGGAAGTCCTTTGCAATGGGGAGACAACTGCATGGGAGTAGCTGAAACACACCAAGAAAAAGATGTTTAGTGAGATTTAAAAAAAAGGACTAATATAAAACTAATATAAGACTGTGCAGATAAAGTAGCAAAGTCGACAGCAGTAGTTTTGGGGTTATAGACTTGAGTTAAAGTGTTTGTTCCACCATACTCTAGCTATATGACCCTGGGAAAGTGACCAGATCATTCCCGGCCTTCCTGTTCTCAAGGGTAATTGAACAAAAAATATTTCTATTGAGAGACCTATAGGAGGATTAATCAATAAAATGCATATAAATCAGTTAGCAGAAGATAACGAAGAATATGGGGTGATGTTGATAGCAACACTATTATAATTATCAAAATCCAGGAAAGAGTCTGAAAAATAAAAAAGAAGTAGGAGTGTGCAATGGAAGATAAGGCAGCAGAAGTTTTTAAGACAGAGGAGCAGTAAACTCCGGAGAGATATTTCTCACGTTTCTCTGTGGCCAAGGCACAATATCCTAAGAGGTATATAGGGTTCTGGGGTAGAGCTATTTATGAGGACAGTTTCACTTGAACCAAAAGGTCATAATCTCATATTTTAAAATAAGCCAATGTTTGTGGAAAATGACAATAACTGTCCTAGAAAAAAATCAAATAAAAACCAAACAACCCTGGGCCCTCAATTGTGTCCAGCTGACAAATAAGTAGGAACATGGTGACCCAAAAACTCTTTCTCTCTGGTCTTTGAGAGATTTACTTGCTCACCAGTCAGAACTAGTTTCCTAGTTTTATGAGGTTAAGCAATTGTGCAATACAATTCAGCAGGCTCTGTGGGTGTTTATTTACAGATGGCTGCCATCTTAATTTATTGTCTGTCAAATTATAATTATTAAGGATGGAGTTAATTGTCATTTCAACCACCTGGTAATTACCCACTGTGCTTTCATGTGGTGACAAATCTGTCCTTTAGATCAAAATTGGAAGGTTCATAAGATATTTCACTTCCATGTTTATCTCCACTTATGTCTTGTTCAAAATAAAAGATTAGTAGAAATTATTGATACTTTTAAGTATAATTTATAGGCCTCCAAGTAAAAGAATTGCTGATTGTTATAAATATTCTTTGAGTAGTTGGGCTGGTATAACAAGAATCCAGTGATGTGAGCTGCAATAATTGAAATTAAAATTACGAGTTGTACTCTTTCAAAGATTGGTCTAATAAAAAACTTTAACAATGCTCCTTGTATATTCCATGGTGCATCACCCAAAATGATGGCTGATCATCCTCTTTGTTTGCCCTTGGTTTACTAAAGCCACTTTATCCTTGTGCCCTTTGAACCTTTAGGGCAGTGGTTATCCTAGTCTTATAAGGTTGCTATCACTTTGTCCTAGAGCTAGGGATGGGATTCCCTGGGTCTGCAGGGAGACATCTGATGGGAGTAAAGAGGAGAGGAAGCTCATGAGCTATGGAAGCTATATCTTTCCTCCCATTTTGGTCTTCTGGTCCCTTCTTTGCATGCTTCTCCTTTTTTAGCTTTTCTGAACGTGTACATTTTGGGGACAGCACACATAATTTGCTAAATTAGTCAACAGAGGGTCAAGTGGATGCCACCAAAGCACAACCTTGAAATGCTCCAATGATCTGCCCATCTGTTTCTTCTTGGGAGCCCCATCAAGAAAGCATTATGCGTCCATCTTCACCAGGCTTTTGGATGAGAGACACAGAGAGAGGCAGCCCCTGCCCCAGCTCCTCAATATTTCCATGTAGAGTTGCCTTATTTTTTAACTTTTTTTTTCTGAGACAGCATCTCATTCTGTCACCCTGGGTAGAGTGCCATGGTGTCATAGCTCACAGCAGCTTCAAACTCTTGGGTATGAGCAATTCTCTTGCCTTAGCCTCCTGAGTAGCTGGGAATACAGGTGCCCCCCATACCCCTCTGGTTCGTTTTTCTGCTTTGTTTTTTCTTTTTATAGTAGTGATGAAATCTTGCTCTTGCACAGTCTGGTCTTGAACTGCTGAACTCAAGCAATCTACTTGCCTCAGCCTACCAGAGTGCTAGGATTACAGGCATAAGCCACCATGCTGGGCCCCTCAGAGTCACCTTCTAATTGATAACCGTTAGGTCAGTCACTCTCGGGTAGCCATGAAATCTCACCTTAGTATTTGCTTCTCAGTGAAACTGATTTCTGCAAACATCTCTTCCCAGCAGAGGTGCCCAGAGGAAATCCATCAATAATTTCTGCTTCCCTTCTTTTCATAGTATTGTCAAATAGTCATTAAGGAGGAAAGGTTCAGATGGGTGGCAAGGTCCACCCTGCAGTTTGCACCAGGCCTGTTGTGTTGTCACTTTTCTCAGGCATTTTCTGATCCTGCTTAAAAGACACTGAGCTGCATTGTAGGTTCCCTTCCCTCCCTGCAGCCCTGCCTCCCTCCCTCATTCCTTCTTTCCTTCCTTCCTTCTCTTTGCTTCCTAGACAGGCAATCTTGGGAAAAAACAGGTGGCTACTAACTTTTATAGAGAAAAAGTGAAAAGTCTCTTCTCTCTTTTTTTTTTTTTTTTTCAGATGAAGCCTTCTTATCCTCAACCCATCCCATCCCTAACCGAGACAGACATTTCTGTAAAACTCTTTTCTCATTCAGTGTCAGCTTGAGAATCATTGCTTTCTTGGCCCAGTTAGGAGACTAGGCTCATGAAGGGAAATGTCTTTTGTTAGTTAGAATTGTATTAGAACTGTACTTTCTAAAATAAAAGAAAAGTTCTATATGGAAATTGAACTGCTCTACTTCTGTTCTATTCCGGTATCATTAGGAACTTTTCAAGGCAGAGAAGATAGCTCAGTTCTAGAGTGGTTTGAAGGTTGTATGAATAGAGTGGATGACTCCTCAAGGCCCTGTCATTTTCTAGGAACCATTAATTACTGTCATAATGATTTATAGTAATACATACATTATCTTTGCATCAGAAAAGTGCTGCTCAGGATTTGCTTCAAAGTTCTAAGAGAAGTCAGTTTGTACCTCCTACAGAAAGAGTTGAATGAGAAGTGCTTAAATGACAGGTGCAGGGACAATGCTATGCTGGTCAGGTTCTCCTGTGGTCCTTGTGATACTATAGCCTGGTCTTGAACACAGAAGGTCTTTTTTAATCCTGCCTGTCATTATGCCAACATATAAATTGAAAGGGAGAAGGAACAAACAGAATAGCCTGTTTAAGTTTCTCAGTAGAAAACAAACTGTATCAATTGCATTTCCTTTCCTCAAAATGATAAATCCTAAAAGGTTAAAGAAATAGCATTATTATACCCAGTAAGAACATCCTGATTTGCATCCTGGCCAAAGGGTGGCAGGAAGAAACCTCATCTGAGAGTCACTGTACCTGGTGTCCAGTCCTTGTCTGGTACTGATTGGCCGTATAACCTTGGACAACTCACTTCTTTTCTCTAGTTTCAATTTCCCTCCTTGATATGATGATTTCTAAGGTTTCTCCCAGCTCTGAATTGTCCGAGAAGTTGAATGCTGCAGGAGAATGGGTGAACACTGGGTAAACTTCTAAGTCCTGTGCACACATACCCTGCTGAGTGTCTGCTAGGAATTCTCTCCTTATCATCACTATTGAAACCTTCTCTCAGGACCATACAATTGTTTGTACCCATCAAATTAGTAATTCCACTCTTGGGAGTTTATTGTAAGAGATAAACTGTAGAAAAGAGGAAAAAGCTACATGTAAAAAAAGACTGGCAAAAGTAGAAGAATTGACCAGGACAAATGGTGAGCTGTCTCGAAGTCATCAGAATGACAAGGAGAAATGCTTTTGAAGCACAGGGCACTGAAATGTATTTTCCCTGCGGATTATAAACCTGCATGTGAAAAGAGAAATGGAAGAGGACAAATGTCTGAGATGTACCCTGTGGGTCTGGCACTGTGCTAGGCATTTGATTACATTAACCATCTCACTTCTTTTTCAGAACAGCCCCAAGGATAGGTACTATCATTACCAATTTGCAGGATAGGAACCTGAGTCTGCGAGAGTTATAGTTATTTAGTCACCACTGCTGTTAATGGCCTAGAGCTTAAGATTCAAATTCAGGGATAGTTGATTTGGTTGTTCATAGTAGTTATGGCTTGTAAAGTCTCTGTGTCTCCATGAACACTGGATTAATGACTACTGAACCATTTATCTGTTTCTTCTAGAGGAAATGCAGGTTATATTCCTACAAGCCTCTGTTCACAACATTTTAATCAACTGAGCACTATATAACCTTGTTTTACCTCTGCTTATGTTTAAGGACACCTTATTTAATATATATTGTTGATTCATTAACATTGAACTCATGGTCAATAGCACTGTAACTCAAGCCAAGTGAAGCTTATCTAACACATATATTTTCTACGTATGGCATAGCCTTCTTGCACATGGGAACACTTGATAGCATTTCAGAACTTTGTTTGGGGGCCATTTGGTGATTAAAGTCACCAAACAGAAAGCAGAAACAAGGGAAAAGCATGGTACCAAATAAACTCCAAATAGGACACTTGTTTACATTATAAAAAACTAAAACAAGATGACAGAGGGTCACCTCAATCAACCTCAGCGGGGAACGGTGCTTTGAGCAACTCAAACTTTTTAATACTCTTCCCATGTCTGTGAATGACTGTGAAATTGCTGTATTGATTTGGGGGTTACAAATAAATTTGGAAGAGTGGGCAAATTTGCAAACATAAAATCCATGAAAAATGTAACCAACTATACATTCATTCATTCAGCAAATATTTGTTGTGTGTTTTTTGTGTGCCAGACACTAGTCTAGTCACTGGGGAGTCAGCAGTGAATGAAGCAAAGCCTCTGTGTGGTGGACTGACCCACCCATCTGGAGAAATGGTGAACATGGATAGCACTTTAGGTCAGACGGTGATCATTTGCAGAGACAGGTTACCCTGGGGGTGGACTAGGGAGGGCCAAGTGGAGGGGTTGATAGTGCAGGGTAGTCAGGGGGAAACCTGCAAGGTAACATGTGAACAGACACCCAGAGAAATGAAGTCATAGGGTGATGTGTGGGAGGAGAGATTGGGAAGAGGGAACATGGGAAACACTCCAGTGTGGCTGCAGCCAGGGGTGGCCATGGTGGGAGAGGAGATGGAATAAAGTGTGGGCGGGAAATCGCTGTAGGACTCTCTTCCTTCAGAGCCTGGCTCCTGCAAGGAATGTAGTAGCCTGGGAATGCAGGCTCAGCTCTGCAATGCTTTCTAAACTGTCGTGATGTTGGCAAAAGCAAACGCTGTGTGTTTTTGCTCTCGGGAAAGGCTCAGGTAAAATCCAATGAGAGGATCTGACATTGCATCGCAGAGAGATGGAGGCTTTGCCAAGGCCCCCAGACCTCTGCTTTATCTGGGACTTAAGGAAGGGGCACCTCAGGGTGTCAGTTTTAGGCAAGTGACTTAAAAGTCAGCCTGGGCTTGGGTGAGATTGCTAGGGAGATAACGTGGCCCAGAGCTGCAATAGCGAAGAGAATTTCATCAGCATTTCCAGTGCATCCGAGGAGAGGCTGCTGACAACAAACAAACCATCCCCAGGACAACAGGAGGAGTGGAGGCAGGAAACCAGTCCACACGGTGAGAATTAGCGTGTGGAAAAATGATACCCGACCAATGCCGAGTTCTGCTCCCTGCACTGTCAGAATGCCACAGCCCGTGCTGCAGCCAGCTGCCAAACTCCTCCGGTGTGAGAGATCCTGATTCGACCCTCTCCCCTAGCTAGTAGGGACACTAAGGCCCCGCGAGGGGAAAATGATGGACTTCCTGTCAAATTCCAAGGGAGTGGCTGAGCCAGGACTAAAATTTAGCTCTGGCACCAAATTGTCATTCTAGACAGTTATTACTAGAATTTAAAAGGAGAAGAAATTTGACAGAATTCCCAAGTTTGTGGCAAAGCCCTGGGTTGTGCCAGCTGCTGTGTTTGTGCCCGTGCCAGCAACAGCAGCCGCCCCTATAATTCGGTTCGGTGAATTTTTTTTTTTTTTTTTGGCAACCTGGCCATTGGACATCTGGCTCTCACAGTGGTGCACTGTGGAAATTTGTGTAGCTATAATATGCATATTCTCAGTCAGCAAAGGTGGTCACTATAGACAGAAGGGTCAACAGGAATCATGATAAAATCCTGTTCCATGTTCTTTATCTGAAACTAGCCAGTCCCTTCTTTTGTATGGAGGCCTGCAGTTGGTAGGTTTCTCTGGATTCAAGTTTCTGCTGATCATTCATGAGGTTCTGATTTCCAAAAGAGGTTGAAAGTCGTTGGTCAAGGACAGTGGTGTTCCAGGAAACCAGGTCTCTGGGGGCCACAGAAGGCAAGCCTGGGTTTGTTGTGTTTGTCAGTATCTGTGGTGTAAATACTTTCAAGCTACCAATGATCAACACTCGGCTGGCAGAATCCCCGCACATTTAATAATCTGCTGTCTTGAGCCTGCTCCAGCCATTTCCAGCACACCTCTGGAGCTCTCTGGAGAGTCGGGACGTGGGGGTGGACCCGGGGCAGGAGTGCCATGGTTGATCTTGCTTAATTCTAGAAATCAAACCACGCCCAGGAGAGTGTGTCTGGTTTCCAACCGTAGATTATAAGGGCAATATTGAAACATTAAAATGGTTCAATCTGTGCAAGAAGCAATTTCATCTGAAAAACCTCATTTGGAGAATTATTGATAGGATGAGAATGAAAGAAAACAGGGTATCTCATTGTTTTCAAATCTCTGTGGGGCTGTAAGGTGCTGTTCAAGAGAAGTGGAAACAACCACTGGGGTAGGGAGGCACCTAGAACAGGGAGGCTGACTTCAGTTCAACTTCAGAACCCTGAAAAAGCTGCACAAAGAAAGGAAGGGCTGCCTGGCACCATACATTTCATCACTAGAACACACAAAGAAGATTGGGACACCCACTAGGTGGGGCTGTGGCAGTGGGGACTCCAGAGGCCCCTTTTAGGGCCTGGGGTCTGATGCTACAGTGGTCTCTTCTCCCTTCTCTAGCTCCTCATCTCTTTTTTCTCTTTCTCCTTTCCTCTCTACCTCTTTTTCTTAGCTGCCTATAGCATATTTAGCTGAGCAAGTTCCCTCCTTGGTCATTGACCTCTAGAACTTTCTGCAGAGAGAAGGAAGACCAGCTCCTTAGCTTTCTCTGGACCTCTTCTCCCGGGGGAGAAATCACAAGCCCTCTTTCTCCCATTTTTCTTGGCTTTCTCTTTTCTCTTCCAACATTCTCAGCCCCACATTCATGATTAAAGAAGGGCATATAAACAAATTGAAACTGAAACTGAGCGTTGGCCATAAAGTCAGGACATCTGTGAGGCTTGTAAGGAAATTTATATGCTTGCTGGGTTTCAGGTTACATATTTTGTGTTGCCTGGTAACAAGCCCAGGGTTCCCTTTCATGCTTTATTCTCCCCCATCCCCTGTTTATAGTGTAATTACCATGATGACATCATAATCCCCCATTGAACAGCTGTCAGGGGGGCCCAACTGCTGAGTAAACAGGGCTTTATAATCTGTCCTCCCACAGGCTGGTTTACTAAATAAATCAATATTTGATTTGTAGGCACAGAGATTAGGAGGTGGAAGAGTTCTTTGAAAAAGCCCTCTCTCTTCCCAGGGCCCCAAGTGCACCTGAGAATGCTGGAAAGAAAAGCCAAGTTCATGGACAAAAAAAAAGAATCACCCAATCTGTTTTCACCTATCTGCAAGTTCCCAAGGAGCAATGACTTGTCTTTAAAAAGTGAGACCTGTTTGATAATGAGTAGTGTCTTAGGCTCTTTATCCTGTTGCTCAGAGAATTCTACTTTCTTTTCTCCCTCTGCTTCCCCCTGCACTCTCCTTTCATTGTTACTGGCCCCATTTTATTTAATCTTTCTAAATGGATATTGTAGCCTCAGGGACAACAAGAATGACACATGGATAAATAAGAACTAAGCTCCCGAAGCTCTGCCCACCTCCTGCCATTCTCCCCACCCCACTGGAGGATTAGAAGCTCCATAAAGAAAGAAGCCTTGGAGGTTTCTTTGTCAAACTAGAGATCACCAGATGATAGTTTGGGAAGGATGATATAGACGCCTCTCCTGGGTCAGAGAAGTGTGACAGGAACACACAGAAGCTGAGAACTTGGAGCCCAGGTTTGAACCTTGTGAGATGTGAGTTCTAAGCCTGGGGCTTCCTGTAATGTTCTCTGTGACCTGAGACAAGTCCTTTGTGGACATGACAGGGGAACTGGGCTGCAAGGATCTCAGCACCTTCTTCTGGGGAGGAGAATGAAAGAGCGTCAGGCTGAACCAGGCTCCCAGATGTCCTAATACTGAAAACTGCAAAGCTCCCCAAACCACAGGCAATTTCCTTGGAGCTGCACTTGCTTCACTGTGAAAAAAGAGGAGAGTCAATACAGCACTGTGAGGGTCAAATGATTGACAGACATGGTACACCTCGCTGGGGGAGGGATACTTGGTGGGTGTCTTCTTAAAGCTAACATGTTTAATTATCGTAAAACCCCAAAACTATGTTTTTTTTTCTTCTTTTCAAAGGCTTGGAGCTAAAAATTAGAAAGAAAGGGAGGAAAAATAGGGAAGAAAAAATAGGAACATCCAAGTTTTATGCAACCCATTCACAGGACACGAAGTGCCTTTCACATAGATAATCTCAGGCAACCAGCACAACCACCTCAAAAAAAGGGAAAGCGCATGTCTTGTCTCTTAGAGTGGGCTGTTCACTGTCCTGGGTTTTCAGAAACATCATCTTGCAGGGTTATTTTCCCTATTTGGGAGATAACTGAGGTTCAGAGAAGTGAAGGTCAGAGTGAAGGTCAGCCAGCTGGTGATTGTTGGAACTGGCTCAGGTGGATCTGGTTCTAAACCTCTAAACCCTGTGACACAGAAGGGGCCAGATCAGCATGGACAGGGAGGAAGCAAATGGGAAAGTGCTCAAAGTTAGCGACCTCGTCGAAGGAAAGGAATATTTGTACAAGGTCCAGTTCTTCCTTCCCTGTTGTCAGGCAACATCACAGTGCTTTCCTGACTCAATCCTTTCACAGAGTAATTAGAGTCTACCTCTGAAAAATGAAACTTCGCAATTTGCTGCTGTCTCTAGGAGACTTTCATTTGCCAGGTGGTTACAAAGTGTCTGGAAGTGTCCTCTGAAGCTCTCATGTGCCCAGATGGAGAGGGGAATGGTAGGCTACTGTGGGGAGGGGACAGGTCAGCCTCAGACCCTCTACACAAACCCAGTGTCCCGATTCTTCTGTGTGAGGAATAGCATCTGATAATTCCACGGCTCTCTCTGGCTGGTGGCCTTCCCTTTGAAAGACTGCACGGTTTCAATTCAGTTTCATATAGATCTGTGTGTAGATCTGTACAGTGATAACATTCCTTCGTGCTAACTCAGTCCAAGATAACTAACCTGTTTCCAAGATCTAATTTTGTACGTGGGAATCTTGCCTTGCCCTGATTTCCAGACCCATAGGCGAGCTTGGCAGGTTGTAGCTGGGGGAGGCCCTGTGTTTCCCCTGGTGCCCTGAGCGACAGGCCTCTTCCTCCTCCTCCATGGTGTGGCAGAAGCACCTGTTCTGCCACAGGAGGCACTGCCTTCCTCAGGCAGAGCTCAGTCTCCTGGATGGGGAAGCGCCTTGTGATTCAAGGGCCCTTGAAAATTATAAAACCCATCTATATTTGCCAATAAATAAGAAAAATAAAATGTACCCTTCTTAGGTTAGCCTCTGTGAATTCTATATGAAAATACATAAAACAAAACTACCTCCCGCCCCCGCCTGCAGTCCTCTGGGGACTTTCTATAAACTAGTAGTTCTTAAACTGGAGCATGCATGAGATCACCTGGGTGACCTGTGAAAACACAGATTACTGGGCTGCGTCCCCAGAGTCTCTGATTGAGTAGTTCTGCAGTCGGGCCTGAGAATTTGCTTTTCTGACCATTTCCCTGGTAATGCGGAGACCACCCTTGGAGAAACACCTGTCTAAACCATCCATCATAGCTGCTTGAGTTTGCAGAGTTTGCAGAGCTGCTGGGGGCTGATTTCTTTTTGAACTCACTTTCCACACATTGTACAGTTGGCCACTGGTTTGATTCCTTTGTCCACCAAAGAGTTCTGGGAATGCCTCTCTCCTCAAGGCAAGAAAGGAACTTAAGTTGGTCTATCTGGGTATCATTTTCCAAATCTTCCTGCAGCCTACATAATTTCAGCCTATAGATTTGGAGGGAAAAGTCCCTGATCTGTTTTCCCTCTCACAACTCTTCATCCGTGGATTGCTGTTTGCTCTCTGGGCTGGGAAGCCTGACTTTGTCTAGTACATTCTGAGTTATACATCTGAATGGAACCCATGGCATGGCCCCGGGAGAGTCATCCCTGAATAACCTACCCAAGCAGAGATAATTTTTCTTCTCCTTTTTTATAGCCACTAGCCCCAAATTTTATTTCATTCCTTTGTTACCAGCAATAAAGTATATAGCACTTTTTCTAGGATGAGTTTGCAAACTTAATTGTCAGACCTCATAGACTCAGAGTTTCCCCTGAGAAGGAATGACTTATGGTCTAATATGCCTTTAGGATTATTATCATTGTCACCATTCTTGTTATTAGTTGCCAAAGGACAACTGTAAAGTGTTGGTTCTTATTACTCTCAGAAAATCACCTTCTCTTTCCTGTCAGTCAAACTCCTCCTTTCCCCTTTTAGCTCTTGCTCTTTGAGACCACATCACTTACCAGAGCTCTTTTGTGTTTACATGGTTCCCAGAAATTAAAGGCTGGACATTGTCAGGTGTTTGGTGGCTGTTCAGGGGCTCTCTTTTCCCTCAAGTGAATTGGAGGAAGTTGACTTGCTCAGCTATTAACACCTTCGATATGTGAAAGACAGAGATACTCATTAAACTGCTCTGTGATGTGAATTCATTACGAGAGCAAGTCCCTGGAAAGACTGGTTTACAACTTGACCTTGACGTTGTCCAAGTGGATAGGTGAAGGCCATTAGGGAAAGTACAAAGAGGTCACTCAGGGGAGGAGAACTTTTACTGAATGAAAAAGAAGAGCTCAGAGTCACAGTGGATCGCCAGTGGTGCCTCAGACATAGTGTGGATGTTTTTCCATCACTGGGAAATCTAATTCTCACAGAGCTGACTTTGGTCATAGGAGTTATTGATTGGGACCCTTTGACTCAAAAAAAAAAAAAAATGGAATTTAGATACAACCTAGGGATAGGCCGACAAAACTAGCTAATGATTCTAAGAGGATAATGTGAGGAAGAACCAAAAGAACTGCACAGAGTTTAAACTAGAACTGGCACAAAGGGAAGCCATACATTTAGTTATATTTTGCCACAATAATGGCTGAGCCATTAGGGGGTTTCTCAAGCTGGACAGAGCCAGCAGAATAGCAGAGCAAGTATCCCCGCTCTTCCTCCATTTCTGGCCAGCCATCACAGAAGAACTTCTTCCCAGTGAAAAGTATCACTCTGCTTCCTGACCTCTGTCTCTGATTGGTGAGATGGTGAATGTCTTCTCTGGAAGACATTTCTCTTTTGGACAGGATAAACAATGCTTTGCATGAGTAGTCTTTTTCTCTTGGATTCTCTAGACTCAACAAACCAAGTAATGATGCTCCTGGCAGCAGCAAGCAGTCAGGTATGGCTCAAGATCTAGAACTTAGAGGAATGATGTAGAAATTCACATATACCTTTTGTCTCCCATTTTTCATCAACCATGCTAATATTGCGACTCCTGTTTGACTGCAGTGTTTCTATCCTAGTGAATTCAGAACTCAGGTGGGTGAGGGTGTGATTAGTTTCTTAAACAGCTCCAACAAAACTGTACACCCAGAATTGTAGTTTAATTTGGCAGAAATCTTTCTTTTCATGATTGTAAGGTACAAGTAGAAATGGATCTTGAAGGCGATGAATCTTTTTTTGAGATAAAAATTAAAGAACTAAAACAGAAAGGACTGTTCAAAGAATTTTTAAAATGCTGAACTGAGGGTAAGCCCTCCCAAGGCTCTTTAAGATTATCTGTTATGTGACAGACAATTGAACTCAAAGAAAGGTCCAATGGAGAAACCTATGATGTATCTTGCTCCTAGGAAGGCTGTGGGGCAGGAGATTTCATCATGTGATTGTAGAGATATCTTGAATGGCTGTCTAGTTCCAGGTTGGAGGAACCCTCAAAACCAGAGCAGTAGGAAGGGGTATATCCAACTATGACATGTCAGTTAAATTTTTTTTCAAATAAAGGAACATGGAGAAACTCTTACAGGCCTGGAATTGCAACTGCTATCAGCAGTGTGAAAGTAACAGAGGTTACTTATAGGAAATTTCTGTTATAAAGACAGTTAGGTAATCAGTTTCTCTGGCCCCATTCTCTTATCTCTTCCCAGGCTCACAGTCTCACCTCTGTTCAGCCATTTTTCATCATACCGAGGAAAGGAACTAGCATGCCAGGCACTTACCTGCATTACTTAATCCTATGAGCAGGTGTATCTATTCCTGGCATGTAGATGGGAAATTGAAGCTTTGTAATAGTAAATTGCTCAAGACAAAAATAAAAATTATTAAGTATTAGGAACATGAATCAAATATAAATCTGAGTCCAAATTCCATACTCAAATACTCTGCCTCTGAAAGCCAAAGAAAGTCAGATATTTTCTCTGTCTTTACCCATTGTTTTCTCTTTGCCTGGAATGTCATTCATTCCTTTATTCATTCACTCAATAAATGTTTGTAGAATGCTTACTAGCTTACTCTATGTCTAGAAATTGGCTCAACTCCAGGAAAATAGATGGATGAGAATATGTGGCTACCTTCCAGAAGCATAGACTCTGGGGAGAGACTGGTATGGGCAAGAAGAAACCAGTATTACATGGAGAGTTCTGTGGGTGACAACCGGCTGTGAAATCATAGACAACAAAGCAATGAACTCTACTAGCAGATGGGAAAATAGGTGGGCGACAGAGGGTGGGTGAAGAGAGGGTGAAGGTTTTTGAGAAGGCATTTTGACAACGCTTACTACCATGGTATCTGAAAAACAGCAAACACTCAAAAAAATTTGCTTGGTATAACCTAATTATATATACCCTCATATTAATCCAACATAAATAAAATAAATACATTTGACATTAACAAAAAAATTCACTTAGTGGTTTTTAAAAATTAGTTCAGAGGGTATTCTTCGAGAGACCTTTGTGTGCAAAGCACTGTTTCAGGCAAGGACTGAGGTTCCTGGCCTTACGAAGCTTACGTTTTAGAAGAGGGGAAGAGTCTGAGGCAAAATAATGAAAAACTCTGTCATATAACCCCAAGTGGAGACTAATGCAATAACGAAAAATAAAGCTGGGCAGAGAGAAGCAGGAAGCAGCTGCTGTTTCAGGCAATCTGGCCAGAGGAGGCCTTGCTGAGGCTTACGGGGATGGAGGATGGAGGATGGAGCCATGTCATGTGGTTCTGGGAGGAAATCAGCCCAGGCCAAGGAAAGAACAAAGCTCTGACACCAGATCATGCTGCCTGATGTTGAAGGAAAAGCAAGAAGCCTGTGGCTGGACAGAGCAACAGAGAGAAGACTCCTGGCAGGTGAAAGTTACCGGGCGCCAGAGCACGTATGGCCTTGTAGGCTGTGGGAAGATTGGGGAAGCACTAGAGTTAGGTCATGTAATGACCATTTCTTATCTAAGCCTATGACTGGGTACAAGGTTGTTCAGTGGACACTTAGGACATAATTACTTTATAAATCTAATGTAAAACACATTTGAAACATGATTCCTGGGCTGGCTCACCCCATTTTCAATTTAGTCAAAAGAGATACTCCAAATCTCTGGTTGCTACATGCTTTAGAACCACTTAAAGGCAGGATGTCTATCATTGAGAGCCTAGGAAAGCTATTTTTAAAGGAAAACTTGGAAGTTGAGAAAATACACAACTAAAAATTTCAGAGGAATTAGTGGGTGAACCAGTTCCACGTAGGTCAGAACTAGAAATTGTCTTTGTCTGGTTGCTTCACTTTGGTTCTGTTTCCAGGTCCACTCAGAAAAACAGGCAGCATTTTACAGACATTCCTGCCTTGACGTTGGCTGTCACACCCCAAATCTGAAAGAGAACTGAGAACTGAAGGTTGCAGTTGGGTATCTGAGCCCAGTCTCTCTGGCTCTGGGGGGGCATTCACTGCTCGGCCTTCCTGGTGTGGACACAAACCATGGATGTGGCTCCGTGCCCACTTGAAGACTGGAGAGGTCTGACTGAGACCTCCCACCAAGAGGTGGGCATCTCAGCTTGCCCCCCACCAGGAGAGAACCATGCATTGTCCCCCTGCCCTGGCTCTGCTCCCTGGCAATCCCAAAGTGATTAACACCAAGGAGAACCTCAAGTCCCTGCCATTTCCCAGGAAACTGAGCCAGGAGGGAGGAGCAGTCAAGTCAGTTCCTTAAGATCTAGTTAAGCAAACCCTTAGCAGAAGAGGAGTCACTGGGAAGGGGCCCCAGAAGGGAAATCTTTACTGTCTTCCCACTGTCCTTACTCACCCTAGAAGCTCCCAGGTGATGTTTATTTCCCAAATCTCAAAGAATGAAGGCAGATGGTCACAAACCACTGAACGCCCACCTACCATCACGTGTGTGTCTCTTCCTGATTTCGGAGGACGCTGAGGGATCTGGAAGTTCCCTGCAAATCAGGCTCCTTTCCCATTGCTCTTACTGCAGCTCTGGAGGGAGGAGGAGATGGGCTCAGCTAATGACAGGAGGTAGGTCTCTGGGCGAAAGAGTGGGTTCAGCCCTTCTGTCTTTAGTGCTCCCTCTCCTCAGGCCCCTGCCCGGGGGACACTTGGAGCTGTTCCCATAGCTGCAGTGTCTTCTCCACTCCCGGCAAGACTGCCCAGACCCCAGATGAGTCTTCAATGTGTCAACTCTTTCCTCTTGTTGGGGGATATTTCTCTCCTTGCCTAGGAATCTGAATCCTGCTGATCTTAGGATGTCCGCTTTCACCCCTGTACTCATCTTCAGGTTTTTGGGTGCTGGAAGGTGCTCCCACATTTCATTAATATTCGGACTAAGCCACATCTCTCTGAAAACGCTTCCCCACCAGTTGAGGAAATTGAGGCCAGAAATGGGAAATGGGTTAAGTCCCAAACCTAATCCCCTTCTATGGAAGGGCTGTTTTTCAGAGGAAAGTTACAAACCAAAGTTCTTCTATAGTCATTTTTCCATAAACACTTTGGGGGACTTGCTATGCAATGGTTTCCTCTAATTTGCTCATGGACAAAATACCCAAACCCTGTGACTTCCCTTACTCTACAGTAAAACCCTACTCAGGAGACCACCCCTGCACCCTCACACCCCTTCCCTGGGGAAGAGACGCTTGAGTAACCACTGCCTGGGAGCTGAGCATTTGAGCTTCTGAAAGCAGTTTTTAAAATGTTCCAATTGCAGAGGAAGCTCTTAGAAATTATCTTGCCAGGTTATCTCGACTCCAGATTTTCATTAAAGTTTTGAGTGTAATTCTGGTCATGTAGTCTTGGTAAGAATTTTCAATGGCTTCTACCTCATTTTCTCATTTTCTTTTTCTTTCTTCCTTTCTTTCTTTTTCTTTTTCCCTCCCTCCCTTCTTTCCTTCTTTCCTTCCTTCCTTCCTCTGTTGCCCAAGCTAGAGTGCTGTGGCCTCAGCCAAACTTACAATGACCTCAAACTCCTGGGTTCGAGTGATCCTTCTGCCTCAGCCTCCTGAGCAGCTGGTACTATAGGCACTCACCACACTGCCCCTGGATAATTTTTCTATTTTTAGTAGAGAGGGAGTCTCCCTTTCCTCAGGTGGTCTTGAACTCCTGGTAACTCCTGAGCCAAAGGGATCCTCCCATCTCAGCCTCCCAGAATGCTAGGATTACAGGCATGAGCCATCATGCCTGGCCCTGATTCATTTTCTTAAAATTAGACAAATATGTACATGTGCGTGTGTGCGTGTATGCGCTCACACACTCTTTCTTATTCCACATGCTAAATTCAATTTTATTTTTTACTGCATAATCTTGTAATTAAGAAGTAAATTTCCTTTGAAGAGACAATTATAGATGGCAGTTAGTGGGAAGTTCAGAGTATTAATCAAAGACTATTTGCATTACCATTTAGAAATCTTGCTAAAGTTTCAAAATAATAAAGTAAGAATGCTTATAAAAATGCCAGGCACACTTCTTTGCTCAAAGCTGTAATTATTCAAAGAATCGATATATCACTGCGGGATTTGGAACAGATCTCATCTTCTTGTCTCCTCTCCCCCCATACGATCTATAGAATCTTAGGTGCCTGAGCTACACTCAGAAAATGTACTAAATCATTTCTTGTAAACTAAATTCATCACTATACAAAGAGGGCAGTCAAGTGCCCTGGAGGCAAAGTGTCTGGACTGAGGTCACACAGGGATCTGAGTGTAGAGTTGGGCCCCTTGGACTCCTGAATCTCAGCTTGAATCATCCCATTACTCAAGATGTGCTATCCAACCTGATGTTAGAGAGAGTTTTTCAAAAAGATGCTTCCTCAATCTGATTATTCTCTAAATAGGGAGGGCCAGGCAATTGGATGAGTAGGTACAGAAAAACCCAAGCACAACTTGAGGTTGAAATAGTCGATTATACAGCAGTACTGCTGATGGAACAGGCGATTTTATAAGAATGTGTCTGCCTGTTCAGGGCAGATCTTGTGATTTATTTACTTTGGTAAATACAGTATTCAGATTCATGCCTAGATAAAGGAACTAAAACTAACATTTAATGTGCCCCTATTATGCAGCTTATGCTCAACGATCCTATAAGAGAAGTTCTATTATCTCAATTTTATGGATGAGAACATTGAGGCTCAGGAAAAATTGTACCTTATAGGAAGTCAGTTAGTTAGGAAACCCTGTGTGTTTTAACTCAAACCCAGGCCTTGCTGGCTCCAAAGCTTCTATGTTTCTTCTTCTTACTCCAATGTGTTTGTTGTACCAGGGCTATGGGTGGAAACCATGGAGGCAAATTTCACTTACATTAACTCAAAGAAATAAAAACTATTCCAGATATCTAAAAATTGAGTTGGTTGCATTGCATAAAGGTGACCTCCCAGTTCCTGAAAGTATGAGAGGAGACTGGTTTCACCTCTGATGGGTGTGTTATCAGAGATCTGGCGGAGACACGTGGCCAGCCAGGGAGGAGCAAGCATTGTCTGTGCAACCCCCAGTGCTTCCTTTCGTTAGAACGTTAGCCAGCTTCCTTTGTGGATAAGTCATCTGTGTATGTGTGTGCCCATGTGGTGTGCATAGTGGAAGGGGCTCTGGTTTCCTACTGGTCTCCAGGCCTGAGCCCTCTGCTGATCATTCTAACTCAGTGGCCAGGGTAAAATGGTATTTTCCAGCAGCCTCAATCCCCTTTCTCTGTTCTATTATTTCCACAGCATTGCTCATGGGCTAGCCCAACTATCTAATGTACTTGTATTGTATATTATTTGTGTCTATTTCCTCTGCTTCTCTTTGCCTCTACAAAATTTGAGCTCTACCGAGAAAGGGATTTTATGTTTGTTTACTGATGAAACCAAGTATTTAGAGTCATAACAGGCACATAACAGTCATAGCACATAACAAGCGTTCATTAGATCCTTGTTGAATACATAAATAGATAGGTGCTCCTTTCCTTTTTTTTTTTTTCTCTAATAGCTGGAGTATCTGCAGAAAGGCACTTGCTATATCTGACTCCTGACTCCTCAGATGCTTGGCTAATACCACTCTGCATTCACATCTGATAAGGGAATGTCAGACGTGGAGTATTGAGAGTGAGGACACTGCGCCCTGGACTAGTCACAGAAATTCTAAAAACAGGGCACAAGAGTAATTTGAGGTTTAATTTAAGGACCTTGAGCTATTTCACATAAGAGTGTGTGGTGTTCTGGGGTATGACAATGCTAGACCAAGAATAAGAAGATTAATTCTGCCTTCTGCAAGTCCATTTTCACATCAGCGGATGGCATTTATTTATTCATTCATTCATCATTCTTCTAACCATTTATCCATCCATCGAACTATGCATCCAGCCATCCATTCCTCCGTGTGCTGAATATTTTTTTAAGAGATTGCTGTGTGTTGGACATTATTTTAGGAGGTGGAAGCACAGCAGTGAACAGGATAGCAAGAGGCCATCTCTACTGGAGGTTATAATCTAACAGGTACATTAGAAAAGAAACCTAGAAACATTAAAATTATTTTATTTAAATTCATAATGCATATTCTGAAGAAAATAAAGTGGGGAAGGAAAGAAAGATTAAAGTGCATGATTTCAAAGTTCTTTCTCAGTTCTGGTATTTGTAGACTCTATGAAGTCAATTCCTCACTGTGAGAAAACACTCCACAATTTAGCCAATAATACCAAATAGAGTTTTGGAACTAAAACACTCCACAATTTAGCCAAATAATACCAAATAGAGTTTTGGAACTATTACTTCTAAAAACTCTCTATGTACATTGTTTTTTAAACATTTTTTCTTATTGTTGGGGATTCATTGAAGGTACAAGAAACCATGTTACACTGATTGATTTGTTGGGTAAAGTCCCTCTTACAATCGTGTTTTGTCCCCAAAAGGGCAAACACCAAGACCCCACCCACCTCGCTCCTTCCCTCTCTCTGCTTTTCCTTTCCCCACCCATCCCTCATTCTTTCTCTCTTTGCTCTCCCCTGCCCTCACCCCCACCATGTCATTAATTGTCATTAATTGTCCTCATATCAAAATAGAGTACATGGGATTCATGCTTCTCCATTCTTGTGATGCTTTACTAAGAATAACGTGTTCCACTTCCATCCAGGTTAATACAAAGGCTGTAAAGTCTCCCTTTTTTTAATGGCTGAATAGTATTCCATAGTGTACATGTACCACAGCTTGTTAATCCATTCCTGGGTTGGTGGGCATTTAGCCTGTTTCCACATTTTGACGATTGTAAATTGAGTTGCAATAAACAGTCTAGTGCAAGTGTCCTTATGATAAAAGGATTTTTTTCCTTCTGGGTAGATGCCCAGTAATGGCATTACAGGATCAAATGGGAGGTTTAGCTTGAGTTCTTTGAGAGTTCTCCATACTTCCTTCCAAAAAGGTTGTATCAGTTTGCAGTCCCACCAGCAGTGTAAAAGTGTTCCCTTCTCTCTACATCCATGCCAGCATCTGTAGTTTTGAGATTTTGTGATGTGGGCCATTCTCCCTGGAGTTAGATGTTATCTCAGGGTGGTTTTGATTTGCATTTCTCTAATTATTAGGGATGATGAGCATTTTTTTCATATGTTAGCCATTCATCTGTCTTCTTTAGAGAAGGTTCTATTCATGTTTCTTGCCCACTGATATATGGAATTGTTTGGAGACAGTCTTTTAACTGTTCTGTCTGGTTCCACTGTGTGCCCTACACACTCTCTTCATGGCAACAGAGGCAATGGGGTATTCACTGGCAGCCATGAACCAGCCTTACTGCCCCATAAAAATAGATATTGCAAAAACGAGGTAAGCCAAAAACTTGGTGGGGGGGGCACAACATCTCAATAAAAAATGATGGCAAAGTATTCACAAAAGCCTCTAATTATATTGGTAAATAAATTTTATTTTTGAGGCAGAGTCTCACTTGTCACTCTTGGTAGAATGCTGTGGCGTCACAGCTTACAGCAACCTCAAACTTTTGAGCTCAAGCGAATCTCTTGTTTCAGCCTTCCGAGTAGCTGGGACTATAGGTACCTGCCATAACACCCGACTGCTTTTGGAGATAGGGTCTTGCTCTTGCTCAGGCTGGTCTTGAACCTGTGAGGTTCAAGTGCTAGGATTATAGGTGTGAGCCACCGCGCCCAGTCAATAAAATATTTTGAGTAATCTGGGAGTCTGAGGTGGGCAGATTGCTTGAACTCAGCAGTTTGAGACAAACCTGAGCAAAAATAAGACCCCATCTCTACTAAAAAGAGAAAAACTAGCCCAGCATCATGGTGGGTGCTTATAGTCCTGGCTACTTGGGAGGCTGAGGCAAGAGGATCACTTAAGTTCAAGAGTTTGAGGCTGCTATGAGATATGATGCCATGGTATTCTGCCCAGGGTGACAGAGGGAGACGCTGTCCCTCCCACCCCCCCATCACTCTTTTTGATGTGTAGCTGCTTTAAGTTTTGACAAATGCATAGTCATGTGATCACTATAATAAATCAATATACAAAGCCACTTTCATGTCTTTTCGAGGAAGACATGGTTGGAGCTTCAGCTTCAGTTGGAGGCGCACTGTGCTTGCTACTGCTCCTAACTCACCGCTGAGGAATAAGTCGATCAGGAAGCTGTGCTGCAGCCATGGCTTTTATTTTATTTATTTATTTATTTATTTATTTATTTAAGAGATAGAGTCTCACTTTGTCACCGTTGGTAGAATGCTGTGATATCACAGCTCACAGCAACCTCCAGCTCTTGGGCTTAGGCGATTCTCTTGCCTCAGCCTCCCGAGTAGCTGGGACTACAGGCGCCCACCACAACGCCTGGCTATTTTTTTGTTGCACTTTGGCTGGAGCTGGGTTTTTGTTTTTGTTTTTTTTTGAGGCAGAGCCTCAAGTCGTCACCCTGGATAGAGTGCAGTGGCATCACAGCTCACAGCAACCTCCAACTCCTGGGCTCAAGCGAGTCTCCTGCCTCCACCTCCCAAGTAGCTGGGACTACAGGTGTTTACCACAACGCCCGGCCATTTTTTGGTTGCAGCCGTCATTGCTATTTGGTGGGCCTGGGCTGGATTTGAACCCGCCAGCTAAGGTGTATGTGGCTGGCGCCTTAGCCTGTTGAGCCACAGGCGCCCAGCCTGGGGCTGGGTTTGAACTCACCACCCTCGGTATATGGGGCTGGCACCCTACCCACTGAGCCACAGGCATTGCCCACCTGTGGAGCCAGAGGTGGTGATTCACTGAATTAGAATTACTCTCATCAGCCGAAATGTAAAGTCCCTGGAAAAGGTGTGTGCTGACTTGATCAGAGGCGCAAAAGAGAAGAATCTTAAAGTGAAAGGACCAGTTCAGATGCCTACCAAGACTTTGAGAATCACTACAAAAAAAACTCCTTGTGGAGAAGGTTCTAAGACTTGGGATCACTTCCAGATGGGAACCCACAAGTGACTCATTGACCTGCAAATCCCTTCTGAGATTGTTAAGAAGATTACCTCCATCAGTATTGAGCTAGGAGTTGAGGTTGAAGTCACCATTACAGATGCTTAAATCAAGTTTTTTAATAAATTGATGACAAGTTGCTAAAAAAAAAAAAAAAGGAAATGGCAAAGACAAAATAACAACCGACTTCTCAGAAATTCAAAAAATATTTAATGAATATTACAAGAAACGCTACTCTCAGAAATACAGAAAAAAAAATTTTTTTTTAGACAAAGCCTCAAGCTGTCACCCTGGGTAGAGTGCCATAGCATCACAGCTCATAGCAACCTCCAATTCCTGGGCTCAAGCAATTCTCCTGCCTCTGCCTCCCAAGTAGCTGGGACTACAGGCACCACCACAACGCCAGGCTATTTTTTGGTTGCAGCTGTCATTGTTGTTTGGCAGACCCTGGGCTAGATTCAAACTCACCAATACAGGTGCATGTGGCTGGCACCTTACCCACTTGAGCCACAGGTGCTGAGCCCATAAATACAAAAATTTGAAGGAAATAGACCAATACTTGGAAGCATGCCACCTTCCTAGACTTAGCCAGAATGAAGTGGAAATGTTGAACAGGCCGATATCAAGTTCTGAAAAAGCATCAACAATACAAAATCTCCCTAAAAAGAAAAGCCTAGGACCAATGGCTTCACGTCAGAATTCTACCAAACCTTTAAAGAGGGACTAATACCTAGATTATGTAACCTTTCCCAAAATATAGAAAAAGAAGGAATACTACCCAACACATTCTATGAAACAAACATCACCTTGATCTCCAAACCAGGAAAAGACCCAACAAGAAAAGAAAATTATAGACCAATATCAGTAATGAGTGTTGATGCAAAAATATTCAACAAGATCCTAGCAAACAGAACCCAGCAACAAATCAAACAAATTACATACCATGACCAAGTGGGTTTTATCCTAGGGTCTAGGGCTGGTTCAATATATGTAAATCTATAAATATAATTCATCACATAAACAAATTAAAAAATGAAGACCATATGATTCTCTCAACTGATGCAGAAAAACCTTTTGATAATATCCAGCATCCTTTCATGATCAGAATACTTAAGAAAATTGGTATAGAAGGAACATTTCTTAAACTGATAGAGGCCATCTACTGCAAACCCACAGCCAATATCATATTGAATGGAGTTAAATTGAAATCATTTCCACTCAGATCAGGAATCAGGCAAGGTTGCCCATTGTCTCCACTGCTTTTTAACATTGTAATGAAAGTCTTAGCCATCACAATTAGGCAAGAAAAGGTGATCAAGGGTATATAAATAGGGTCAGAGGAGATTAAACTTTCGCTCTTCACAGATGATATGATTGTATATCTGGAAAACACCAGGGATTCTACTACAAAACTCTTAGAAGTGATCGAAGAATACAGTAGCGTCTCAGGTTACAAAATCAACACTCATAAATCTAGCCTTTATATATACCAATAATATTCAACCCAAAAAAACAGTCAAGGACTCTATCCCTTTCACAGTAGTACCAAAGAAGATGAAATATTTGGGAGTTTACCTAACAAAGGATGTGAAAGATTTCTATAAAGAGAACTATGAAACTCTAAGAAAAGAAATAGCTGAAGATGTTAACAAATGGAAAAATATACCATGCTCGTGGCTGGGAAGAATCAATTAAAATGTCCATATTACTCAAAGCCATATACAATTTTAATGCAACCCCTATTAAAGCTCCCCTGTCATACTTTAAAGATCTCAAAAAAAAATACTTTGTTTTATATGGAATCAGAAAAAACCTCGAATAGCTAAGACATTACTCAGAAATAAAAACAAAGCAGGACGAATCACACTATCAGATCTCAGATAATACTATAAATCGATATTGATCAAAACTGCATGGTACTGGCACAAAAACAGAGAGGTAGATATATGGAACAGAACAGAGAACCAAGAGATGAATCCAGCTACTTACCATTATTTGATCTTTGATAAGCCAATTAAAAACATTCAGTGGGGAAAAGATTCCCTATTTAACAAATGGTGCTGGGTGAACTGACTGGCGACCTGTAGAAAACTAAAACTGGACCTACATCTTTCACCATTAACTCTCACTGGATTAAAGATTTAAACTTAAGAAATGAAACTATAAAAATACTAGAAGAAAGTGCAGGGAAAACACTTGAAGAAATCGGCCTGGGCAAATATTTTTTGAGGCAATCCCCCCCCCCCCACCCCCAGGGCAATTGAAGCAACACCAAAAATACATTACTGGGATCTGATCAAACTAAAAAGCTTCTGCACAGCCAAGAACACAGTAAGTAAAGCAAGCAGACAGGCAGCCCTCAGAATGAGAGAAGATATTTGCAGGTTATGTCTCCGACAAAGGTTTAATAACCAGAATCCTTAGAGAACTCAAACGTATTAGTAAGTAAAGAACAAGTGATCCTGAAAGGACTCTGAGGTTTTTACTCTGTTACCTGATCAATGATGGAGCCTTCTGAGGACATTCCAAGACAGTATATAGTCCTGTGGTCTACTTGGAAATCCGTATAGATAACATGTCAAGGGCGCTACCCTATTGGTTTTGACTGGATATTCATTTAAACTTTTTAAAAGAGATGAATGATAGAGCTAACCCTCATCTGTAAGTTTTGAATTTATATTGTTCCCCATCCTATGTACAAAACCATTTTTTCCTACAAAAAACAAAACAAAACAAAACAAAACAAGTGATCCTATCTCAGGGTGGCCAAGGGACTTGAAGAGAAACTTCTCTGAAGAAGGCAGGTGCATGGCCTACAGACACATGAAAAAATGCTCATCATCCATGGGCAGTGCCTGTGGCTCAAAGGCATAGGGCACCAGCCCCATATGCTAGAGGTGGCGGGTTCTAACCCAGCCCCAGCCAAAAACTGCAAAAAAAAAAAAAAATGCTCATCATTCTTAATCATCAGAGAAATGCAAATCAAAACTACTTTGAGATATCATCTAACCCCAGTAAGATTAGCCTACATCACAAAATCCCAACCAAACCAGAGATGTTGGTGTGAATGTGGAAAAAATGGTACACTTCTGCACTGCTGATGGGAATGCAAACTATTATGTTCCTTTTGGAAAGATGTTTGGAGATCACTTAGGGATCTAAAAATAGACCTGCCATTCAATCCTTCAATTCCTCTACTAGATATATATCCAGAAGACCAAAAATCACTTTATAACAAAGATATCTGCACCAGAATATTTATTGCAGCCCAATTCATAATTGCTAAGTTAAGGAAGAAGCCCAAGTGTCCACAGACCCGCGAATGGATTAATAAATTTTGGTATATGTACACCATGGAATATTATGCAGCCTTAAAGAAAGATGGAGATTTTACCTCTTTGATGTTTACATGGATGGAGCTGGAACATATTCTTCTTAGTAAAGTATCTCAAGAATGGAAGAAAAAGTAACCAATGTACTCAGCCCTCACTATGAAACCAATTTATAGCTTTCATATGAAAGCTATAACCCAACTATAGTCCAAGAAGAAGGGGAAAGAGGAGAGGGAGGGGAGGATAGGTGGAGGGAGGGTAATTGGTGGGACCACACCTATGGTGCCTTTTACAAGGGTACATGGTAAATTTACTAAGTGTAGAATATAAATGTCTTAAAACAATAATGAAGAAAATGCAGTGAAGGCTATGTTAACCAGTTTGATGAAAATATTTCAAATGGTATATAAAACCAGCACATTGTACCCCCCCCAAAACAAGACCACTTTCATTACCTCTAAAATCTTCCCCATGTTCTACTCAACCCATCCCCTTACCACCAACCCTTGGCAAACATTGCTCTGTTCTCCAAGTTTTGCCTTTTCTAGAATGTTTTGTATGGAATCATACAGAATGGAACCTGTGCAGTCTGACTTCTTTCACTTAACATAATGTATGTGAGAATCATTTAAGTTGTTGTGTTTAACAATGGCTTGTTCTTTTTTTTTTTTTTTTTTTTGTAGAGACAGAGTCTCACTTTATCACCCTTGGTA
Organism: Arctocebus calabarensis; assembly: GCA_963573935.1. Lineage (NCBI taxonomy): Eukaryota > Metazoa > Chordata > Mammalia > Primates > Lorisidae > Arctocebus > Arctocebus calabarensis. Next base: position 12,880 of record CAUYON010040000.1, on the reverse strand, counting down.
GATTGCTGTGGTGTCACAGCTCACAGCAACCTTCAAATCCTAGACTTAGGTGATTCTCTTGCCTCAGTCTCCCAAGTAGCTGGGACTACAGGTGCTCACCACAATGCCTGGCTGTTTTTTTGTTGCAGTTTGGCCAGGGTTGGGTTTGAACCTGTCACCTTCTGTATATGGGGCTGGCACCCTACCCACTGAGCCACAGGTGCTGCCCAGGCTTGTTCTTTTTTATTGCTCAGTAGTATTCCGTTGTATGGATACACCACAATTTGCTTACCCATTCACCTACTGAAGGGTTTTGAGTTGTTTCCTGTTTGGAGCCATATTGGAGATTTTAAGTCACCTTTCTCAGGAACTGAGAGAATACAAGACCCTTTTTGTTAACAACATAAAAAAAATTTGGGCTTGATTACCCAAGGTTGTAGTGTGCTCTAACTACACCCATGAATAGCCACTGTACTCCAGCTTGGACAACGAAGAGAGACTCCTTTTCAAAAAAAATTTTAAAAATCCTCCACCCCACAAATTGTGCTAGTCCCTCTCCCTGATTTGCTTTTCTCAAGGGATCTGCATCATATGGCACATTTTCTTGTGTTTTTACTCACTGCCTACTTTCCAGAAGAATGCAAATTCCAATCAGAAAGCAACATTCACAGCTGTCTCTCAGGGCCCAGCCAAACACCTGGCATATAGAGGGTGTTCAAGAAATATGTACTGAATGTGAAAGTCCTCAATCTCTTCCAGGTGCGCTGTGGGGGTCCTCCCCATTCTTCTACACAGACCCCTCTACCCTGTGGGCTTCCTGGTTTCAGACCGGTCCCACACTGGCCTGAGTCTACTTTCAAGAGCCACTCCTGACACCCAGCAATGTTGTCAGATGACAGGGAAGTCCCTTAGGAAAAACAAGAGGTTCCACTGAAAACTAGAAAATCTGGGTCCTCCTCCTAATGGTTCTGGAGAAATAGGTTCTATGTTATCTTTCAAGATGGCTTTGGGTCTTTGCTCTGCCACTTACCAGCTGTGAGATCCCACAGGGTCACTTCACTTCTCTGAGCATCAGTTTACTTATCTGTCCAATGGGAACAAAAACAACACCAGCCTTACAGGGTGATTGTGATGGCTGGGGAAAATTACCTAGAGGACCAGGATTTGCCCAAGGAAACGCTGTCACTGTCAGAGGCCACTGATAGAAATTTTGGCAGCTTTCTGGAGTCCCCAGGGGGCCTTTTAAATAAGGTTGAGTAGTTTGTCGCCTTATCCTTTTTAACTCGAAAGGTTGGCCCGCCCCCTCCGCCCCGCGCGGGTCCCCTAGCTCGAGTCCCACGCCCTACCTCTCTCTGCACCTTCGCCCCTCACCCTCCCTCGCTCCTCGCCCCGCGCCCGCCCGCTCCCTGCGCTCTCGCGCCCGCCCGCTCCGTGCCCGCTCGGCGCTCGCTCGCTCGCGCTCCCCGGCGCCGGCTGCGGAGGGAGCTGTTCTGCCCGCAGCTGGCGCAGCGCGGGGGCGGCCGCGGGCCCGGGCGCCGAGCATGAGCCGCCGCCGGCGCCGGCCGCGCGCTGCTCAGGGCCCGACTGCGGCGAGAGGGCGACGCGGGAGTGACGCTGGCCCGGACAGAGGTAGGCAGCGGCCGCCGACCCTCGGTTCCTCGGTCCCTCCCTCCCTCCCTCCGCGGGCGTCCCCTCCGGTTGCCGGCGCCGGCAGGGCGGGGCGTGCGCGGGCCCGGGGTCCCGCCCGGCGCGGCCGTCGTGGGGCCAGGAGCAGCCTGCGGGCGCGGGTCGGGGGACGCGCACAGGGGAGGGCGTCCCGGAGCCCGGCGCGTGGAGTTGCTGAGAACTCTGCCCCGGGCTGGACGGCGCCGGGACCCCCTGCACCCCTGGCCTCTGCAGAGCACCGGGTGGCCCGGGCCGGGCATGGCGGGAGCGCACGCGGCAGGCGGGCGTGGGCACCGCGGGCAGGTCCGTGCTCCGGGCCTGGGGTGGGGGGAGGGGGCTGGGAAATCTGAGGAGCTTGGGGCTGCGCAGTTGGAAGTTTCCATTTGCTCTTCTGCATTCTGGGGCCCGCAGTGGCATCTCACGCCGTTGCTGTTCGGTAAGGAATTCGGGCGTGAGCTCTGCATTTTAGTGGAGAGGGCCAGGGACATGGCGAGGTGTCCCCCTCTGCCCCGTGGGCAAGGGTCATTTGAAGGACCGCGCTCTCTTTGCCCCGGCCTAGCCAACACAGGGACTGAGGCAGGTGCTGCTGGTTCTGGTCCGAGCGTGTGTGAGTGGAGGAGGATCTCCTGCTGTCTGGGAGGGATGCGCTGGCAGGTCTCTGCCCCCTGCATTTTTGGCTGCCTCTGGACCTGTGCAGCGGCCAGCCTTTTGGGAGCCACCTGGGGGCTGAGACCTGGTGATGTCCAGGGCTCCCTCCTTCCCTGCTCAGGGCAGTGAGCCCCGCCCCCTCCCCCCTCGGGTTCACGCTCCCCACTGCGGTCATTCTTCTCACTGTAACAGCAACGAAAGGGTCCAGATGGCCACCTGCCCCAGAGCCCGGCGCACCTGGGCAGAGGAATCTCAGGGAGGTAGGGCCCTTGTCTGCTGTGTCCTCTAGGACTCTCCCACCATCCTCTGGATGCAGTCTTCCCCAGCAGTCTTCTCCAGTCCTAGGTCCTGGCCCTTCTCTGCTGGAGCAGGAGGCCTGGAGAGCAAAGCAGCAGCGCCTGTCTGTTGTGAGCAGAGCGCCAAGGAGCCAGGAGACCACTGATCTTGGCTTGTGAAGCATGGGTGGGCCTCTCCAGGACTCAGTTTCCCCATCTGTGGACTGATCCCATGGTATTGATTACTTCTGAAGGCATTTCCTTTGTGATATCTAGTAACACTTTGCTTGAGAACCTCATTTCAGGAAGAGGAGACCCTGGATTGGTGGGTGGGCTCCCTGCCCCTCCAGCCTTTGTTTTTGGGGCTTGGGGTTGTGGTGACCCAGCTGGTGGCCCTGCCCCTGAGAAGGGAGTGAGCAGTATGCCACCCTCAGGCTCCTCTGTGAAGTGCAGAAGCTTCATACTCCTGCACATGGTCCCTCCAGGTTTGGGAGCACAAGCAGGTGTCCCCAGGTGTGACTTGGGCCCCCAAAGCCAGCCAGCGACTTTGTTTTTTTTCTGGAAGGCATCTTCAAGCTGCTAGCCTGATGGCTCCCTTCCACCTGGCAAATTGTGGAAATGGAACAGTTCACACAGAGCAGAGGGGTTTTTTGGTGTAACTTAGCAACTGCAGGCAAAGGAGGAGGAGGAGGGAGAAATGCCCGTCACACACAGCATTTGTGCTGGGCAGTGACTGGGGGCCCAGGCTGGGTGGGGAGTGCAGTGCTGCACAAGTGGCTCCCAGGCAGTGAGGGGGCTCAGCCAGGGCAGGAACAGACCCACCATGGAGGAGGCAGACCTGGGTGTGGCCTGTGGCTGCCTGCCTCCCCACCTGTAGAGTGTGCAAGGGCAGGACTGGATAGCTTTGTTTGGTCTTTGGTTTTTAGTCCCAGAACTATGCGTTTCACAGAAGCTGGATTTGTCCAGTAGGTCAAGTGAAGGTGCTGTGTCCAGGCACAGCTCGGAGGCTAGGTGGGTTGGTGTCTACCCCACTCCAGAAGAGGGGCTCTGGGCTGCTGGGGATGGGTTCTAGAGGTGCAGCTGGGAGAGGGGAGGGAGACTGGGGCATCTTCCAAATCCCTCCCTGCTCCCCTCAAGGGCTCCTCCCTCCGCTCCCTCCTTTTTTTCCTTCCAAGGCCATCTGCTTCAGCCCTGGTCTGCTCTGGCTGTTTTTTTCTGAGAGCTTCCAAATGCTGAGCAGAAATCTGCCTCCTGTAACTCCCACCCACTCCTGGATGCTTCTGGGTTCCTTTGCCCTCCTTGCCCTGTGCCTTCCTGCAGATGAGTGTTTACTCAGTGAGGGTGCATGTGGGGGGAGACGCTGAAGTGGTAGCAGTGGGCCCATGGCCATGGGCAGGGCCTCTGACACCTACTGTCACCTGCAGGGGCCCCTTGCCCTTAGAGGCCTGGGGAGCACTAGTTACCCTCTTCCCGGGTGGTGTGTCCCTCTCATCACCTCCAGTACATGGAACCCCGGGCTGTGGGTGTGTGTAAGCGAGTCCAGAGTGGGCTGGCTGCTACGAGCCCCTTCAGACATCAAGGACACCAGGAAGTTCCCATCTAACAACCCAGAGCCTTGTTCGGGAAGATCAGCTGAGTGAAGGAAGCTAGAAAGCCCTTCGTCGGCCTGACCTGCTCGGAGTGTGGGAGGGCTCAGCCTCAGAGACTCACCTCCTGGGACAGCTGGCTGTGGCTGCCCTAGGATCCACAGGGAGCATGGATGTTGGGCAGTTAAATAGGGAGTGAGCAGTCACATGGCCTCAGGTGTCTGAACGCTCTGCAAAAGTGGCTCCTAAGAACCCTTGGCACTTTTGGACATGATTCAGGGGAATACCCTGTGGTCCTGGAGGATTCTCTATACCTTATTCATTTGGCATGTAAATGGCTGGGCATGAGGTCTTTTGCCTGCAATCCCCATTTTGGGAGGCTGAAGTGGGAGGATCACTTGGGGCCAGGAGTTACAGACCAGTTTTCCTTTTTAGTGTTACCTAAAAAGGAAAAGTCTATACATTTGACACAGAAGCGCCTCAGGGGCCTCTTAGTACTGGGATGCTGACAGAAGGCAGGAGCCTATACTCTCTCTCCTAAACACTAGGTCTGCCCTGGGCCAGACAGAGGCAAGTGCCAGCTTGAGGAACAGAGATATGAGCCCGAGTCTCCATGACTCCAGGCTGGGCAGCCTGGGGTGGGTACTTCATGCGTGGGATGCACAGGTGTCGCTGCCTGGTGGATAGGGTGCCCAGGTGATGTTATTTGCATAAAGCTTCCCCCTATCTTGAAAACAATACCAACTTTACCTGGCCGCTCCCTCCCTTGCCTGTGCTGGCTGTGAAGATGTGTCCTCTGTTTGCTTCCTCCATGTCCTTGCCTCCCCCGCCCACTCCCAGCCCATGCCAACCTGGCATGCACCCCTTCTGCTCAGGGAAACCTTCCAGAGAGGATGTGAACATCCACTGGCCCTACTCCTAGGTGCCTGTCTCCTTCTGGCCCGTGGTTCTCCTTCTGGTCCTCTGGCCTTCCTGCAGGCCTCCTGTGTCCAGGAATATTGAAGAGTGTCTCTCTTCCTCACGATCTAGGTCCAAGCACCCTCCCCAGCCACAGCCTTGCTGGTGCTGATCCATTCCCAACTCCTGTCAACCCTAGCCTGTCCTATGGCTCTGGAATATGTGTGCCTGTGGCATGACTCCTGGTCTACCAAGCACTACATCCAAAACAGATAGGTAGTCACTCTGACCTCTCTCTTACTCCCTCCACCTCTCCCTGCACACTGCCACCTCTGTGGGCCAGGCTGCCACTCCCTGGTCTGGACAATTGCAGCCACATCCTTCCCCTGGAGTCTCTTTCTCCACTCGGGACTGGGACTTGGACTTGGCCTCTCCTGGGACCCTCTGCCAAGTTGGCTCCTAGCCTTCTGGGGATGTCTTCTCCCCACCTTCCTGCTGTGTAAGGTGTCAGAAGAGGGGCCTCTTTGCAGTATGCTGCCCCCGATGTACTTGTCTGTGACCCGTTGCAGTCTTGTCTACATCAAGCCTGTTGGTCCCAGCTGCCGGACTCAGCAAGCATTCGTGGGATGTGTGTAGAGTCTCTGAACACTGTGCATGGTGGGCAGAAGCACAGATCTCTGGGAGCGTGTGTGGAGGTGCTTGGGTGATGCTGCAGCCATCCCTTCAGGGAGAAGAGAGGGGAGCAGATCTGAAAGATCTGGGATAGGCAAGGGGGTTGTCCAGGGACCTGTGCCTGTTCAGGAAGGAAGAGTGGGGCAAGGATGGGAGGCCAGCACCCTGCTTCTTGTTCCCACCACTTCCGTTTCTCCAAGTGTCACCCTTAGACTCTACCTTGAAGAGAGAGTTCTCCCTGGATTCAGTTGCCGTGGAAACGCTGTTAACAAAGAGTAGCTTCCGTGGAGGAGGCTGGCTCACCCAGAAGCTGAGGGGGCTGGGAGGGGGTGCATTCTGATGAGTTTGTTAGCAAAGCCTGTTTTCCCACCCCCTCCATGTCTGTCCAAATCTTGTGGACCCTCCCCCACCCTCTGCCAGCAGGGCTCTCCCCAGACCCACCCGAAGTGAATGTCACTTTGCCTGGATTCCATCTGGGTGTGGCCTGGATCCCAGCCACAGCTGGGGCACTGGGCAGGCCAGGGAGGCTTCCTACTTGGAGTAGGGGGATGTGCCCAGCCCTGGCCCCAGGCATTTCCCAGGATAAGGACCTGTATTTTGTCACTGTAGAAATCTAGACCTAGAGCCCTAGATCTTTTCTGCCTGGGACTTCCCTGCAGACTGGTCCTATGCCTAACCCTTTCTGTCAGTGAGCTCTGGATAAGTCTTCCTGGGCTCTGTTTCCTCCACAGTAGATGCTGTGTAGCTCCAGGTGGGTGCTCGGTGAGGGCTCTGCAGCCTGGTGAGATGGGGGCCTGCTCTGGTTGCTAGGACCTAGGCTCTGTCCAGAGCTGGAGGGAGGGAGAGAGGGTTGCAGGCTGGGCAGGTGGACCAGCTGGGAGGATTAGGCTTGGATGGGTTTGGAGATTCACACAGAAGGGGCTCAGGCAGTTCCTGGGGGTGCCTTGATGCTTTCACGAGTTAATTACTCATAGCAAGCAGGAGGCTGCGTCAATTATTTATTTTATTATTGTTGTTAGTAATGGTTGGTCTTCACAGGCCTGGATTAGGAGCGGAGTCCCCCTCCAGGCCAGGCTAGGACAGGTCAACATCAGCTACCCATGGGAGGAGCCCATGTCCTGTCCACACTGTGCACTGCTCAGTTCCACTATGGGGAAAAGGCCTCCCATCCCCTGCATCCCTCTCTCCTCTGGCCTGGGTATCCCTGGGAATCGGGCTCACCCTGACCAACTGGACTGTGTTGCACCTGCTGTGGCACTCGGACCACACCACCTGGCCTGCAGGGGTAGTGGTAATGAGGGTGCTCAAGGACATAGGGGAGCAGATGACACTGGTCTGAGCTGGAAGGGTTGGCCAGGGTTCTGAGCTATTCCTCATGCAGCTGGAGCCACATCCCAGAGTTGCCAGGGCCTGGCAGGGAGATGCTTCCAGCAGGAGAAGTCTGATGGGCACCTCCATGAAAGCTGCAGGCAAACTGGCTGTGAAAATACCTCTCCGGATGTCATAGCAACATTCAGACCATGTTTTCTGATTACAATGAAAAAAATTAATAACAAAAAGAACTCAAAAAAGTAAAATATTTAGAAAATGTATAGCACATGTTTAAATAAGAGATCACAGTAGAAATTATGGGAATTAGAAAAAGCTTGGGGTTAAAGGATAAAACTGTTTGGGGTGCTTGTGGTATGCTGCTGTCATGGCACTATAAACGTGTCACCTGCTGACTGTGTACCACAGTTCAGGTACCCCCTCCCCGTGGCCCCCAGTAATGGGCAAAGGCTGGGAGGCAAGCACCTCAGGTGGACTCGTGGCCAGTTCTCCTGTGGCCTGCAGGAGCCTTCCAGCAGTGGTGCCTGACAGAGCGTCAATCCCCAGCTTCTCCAGGGCCAGGTCTGAAGAGCTGTGTGACCTGTGCCCAGGCAAAGACCTGGGCCTATGGAACAGCTCTCCGGCCAGGGTCTGGCTCCAGGTCCATGCACTATTCTCGGTCCTGAAGGGCGGGATGCCAGACATGTCCTGAGGTTGCACTGAGATGAGGAGCTGTCCTATGTGAGTTGGTGGGGGACACCGTTGGGGAAAGACCTGGGAAGGGCTTCCCCAGGCAGGACCAATGCGAGGCCGGGCTGAGGCCGCAGAGTGGAGAAGGGAGGGAGTAGTTGGCAGGGTGGTGAGGGCCAGGGCTTGGGCCTGGGTGTGCCATGTGTGTGCAGGGGCTCCATGTATGCACGTGCACACTCAGGTACTGGGAAGGGTCCCTGGCCGGCCTGCTGTCCTAAGAGCTTAACTTAATTCACACATAATTTAATTCGAGTGCCTTTTTTTGGCCTGAAGATAGAAGGAAGCAGAATTCTAGCCCAGGTCTCTCCCCCGTGCCAAAGAGCACTTTGGGGAGCGGGTGGCATATTATTTCTCTGGTGCTTCCCTTCATCTTCCTGTACCTGGCTTCTGAATACTTTCCCGTGTCCTCTCCTCTCATCCATGCCTTTGAGGATTGTGACTTAGGTCAGTCCCCTGACACAGAACCTGGAGGGGAGGGATTCTGATGCAAGGGGTTTTCGAGAAGGTGTGTGTGCTCAGGTGACACACAGGAGAGGCAAGCAGTGTGTCAAGCAGGAGGAGGCCAGACAAAGGTACAGCTATAGGTGAGGCCACCTTGTCAGTGGGCAGCTCTGGAGGGTAAGCTGCACACGTGGTCTTCCTCCCTTTTGAGGCAAGGAGCTGGGGTCTGGCCTCTGCCTGTTGGTTACTGGGGAGGTTGCAGGTGTGGGTGGCTGCTGCATGCCCAGCTCTGGGAACTTGGGTGGACTCAGCAACAGGTTCTAGGGGACACGGTCACTACTCCCAGGCAGGAGGCCACCTGCTTTGCCTGCTGTTCCTCCTCTGCCTGGTCTGCTTTGCCAGTCCTTGGAGGGCTCAGATGCACCCTCAGGTCTTATCTTCTCAGGGTGCACTGTCAGTACCTTTAGAGTCTGCCCTGCGTTCCTTGTTGCTGGGTCCCAACACAGGACCAAAGGCTGTGTTGGCTCTTAGGGTACACAAGAGCTTGTCTGTCTGTCCAGGGAAGGCCAGTGAGGGCAGTGCAGGACAAGGGGCACTGACCTGGGGTCTGGGGCCTTTACACCAGCCCCAGCCGCTCTGCCCAGGCCTGGTGGGCAGGAGGGGTGTGTCCAGTGAACTCTCCCTGGCTTCATAGGAAGGCAGCTCCAGGGTGGTGCCACTTGGGTTTGTTTAGAGAGCCAACCAGGTATGGAGAGGCTGTGCTGTGTGGCGGATGATGAGGGCCACTGTAGGTGTGGGTGGCATAAGAGAAGCCAGAGTTGTCCTGGGCCTACAGGTTATCCCTTGAGAGCACCAGCCAGCAGCCCACCAGAGCCTGCCGGACCCCTCCAAGCTCCCAGCTCTCCACATCATGCTACTGTCCTTCCCAAGGGGCCATCCACCTGCCATGGCCTGCGGTCAGGAAAGGCACGTGCCCCTCTGGTGTCAGATGTGGAGTGGCAAGTATCCCTAGGGAAAGTGGGACACCAGGTCGGCCATGAAGGATGAAGGCAGGTGGCATAGAGATGTCTTCACCTGATCTGGCCACTGACCTCAGGCCTCCTGACAGGCCAGGCCAGCAGGGGTAACCCCCACCTACGGAATCCCTCACCTCAAGATCAATCCTGCCCACCTATTGAGATGACACAGGCTGCTAAGTTGACTTAAACTGAACTGTGCCTTAGTTGCCTCATCCTCAATGACCAGTGGAGGCGACCCCAGGGATCCAGGCTTTCTGAGAGCTCACACCCCACCCCACCCCGGCTTCCCCTGGTATAGGTGTGGCTTCCGCCTAGGATGGTAAATGAAGAGACAGTTCTCCCCCAGGAGAAACTGGGAACTTGGGTACAAACTGGGAACCTGTCTGACCCAAGGAGTCACTGAGCGTCTGGACTGTGACCTTTGGAGACCTACATGCCTTTCCTGGACTTGCCCCATCCCCTCATCAGGCTGCAGCCATGTGCCTTGGCCAGAAGCACTGACTGCTTGGTTTACTAGGTCTTGGACAGTGGCAGGAGGAACAGACTGAGGCCCCGGAAGTCTCTCCTTGAGAGGTACACCATTCCCAGGCCAGCAGGCACAGCCAGAGCAAGGCACACGAGCTCCCTTGTGGGAGCCCAAGGGAGGGAAGCTTGGCCACAGTCAGACATAATACCGCAGGGATGAAAATGGTAAATAGCTTGGTACAGCACCAGCGCTCGCATTGGGGAACGTATATGTCCCAGGCCTGCTTCAGAATGGGGACCCTGTCATTATCCAGCAATCTGTGTAGCCGCTGGCCTTAGAGGAGAGCAAGGAGGCCCGGGGGTGGAAGGGACGGCCCCTACTCTCTCAAGTAGGAGAATGTCACAAATGGGACTGAGGTACAAAGGAGGGGTGGCTGTGGCACCCACAGGAGGTCTCAGCCCTCTGCCTCCCAGCTGGGCCCAACATTCCTTCTTCTCCACCAAACAATGTTAGAAGCAGGACCCCAAGTATTTTGAGCTGCTCTCCTGATGTGAAGTGCAGCTAGCCATGAGTGGGCCCAGGTGGGTGGGGAAATTGTCACTTGTGTATCGGCAATGCCTGAAGGGGTTAAGGACCTTGCCTGCAGCCAATAGCTAAGAAGCGGCCAGTGCAGGGCGTGGGCCCAGGCCTCACTGCTCCTCCCACATCACCATCACCTGTGGAGCTGCGTGAGGGACATGCTCTAGGTTGCCCTTCACTCTCACCTCCTACCTGAAAGATGGACTTGGGCAAAACCACTGAAGAAAGGAAATGTGACCTGCGGAGAGGTGTCTGATCGTCCCCCCATCCACTGTGTGAGGTGTGTGCCAGGCATGGGTTGGGGAGTGCAGACACAGTCTGAAAATAGAAATAAGCATGATGACTCAGGGAGACAGGGAGTGGCGGGGGCTTCCATTTGGCCTAGAGAGATTAGGGTGGTCTCCATGGGATGGCCACGTTTGAGCAAGGCCCTAGAGGAAGGGCGGGGAGGAAGCTGAGTGCATATCTGGTCACTGAGGACTTCCTACAGAGGGAACAGTGAGTGCCAGGCCCTGAGATGGACACGGGCTGGTAGACACAGGCATGATAAGAAAGCTGGGGACATGGGCCCGAAGTTCATGGCTCATCTGTGTCTGCGTATGGACGGTGGCAGTAGAGGTGTGTGCCAGTCTGCACCTGACACGTCCTGAGCCCTGGTGGGGAGAGCCACGTGCCTCCTCCAGGTCAGACAGGAACCAGACCCTGCCTAAGGGAAGGGTCTGAGATTCTTGGAGTTACACTGAGTGTGGGGTTCCCTGGGAAGCACATGAGTCTCTGCACAGGCCACTCTGGGTCTCTGACCTGGTGTACCTCACCTTTCCTCCCATAGCCCCTGCACAGCTATGGGAGCCCGGGGGAGCTATGTCCCCCCAGTGGCTGCTTCTTGCTCCGCTCCTCCTGTAGGAGGCCTCTGCTCTTTGCAGGCTCATTCCTTACCGGGTCCTCCACAGGAACTCTTCTCCCAAAGCCCTGTGACCTTTCTGTTGTCGCCCTCAGTGAGCCTTTTGGTTTCTTTTATCTGAAGGCTCAGCCATCTGATTGCAACCACGCTGTCACTTGTAACTGCCTCCCTCTGCACTCACTCCCGGCCCTGGCTGGGTGACCTGTGGTCTCTCACATGCTTTTCTGAGCCCCCCCGCCACGGCCTCAGCCTGGGCCTTCGGGGCTGGTGTCCTGGCTGGGAGTGTGGAGGCAGAAGCCCACCTGGTCCCTGGTGGGTGCTGGTGGCACTCTGTCTGTCTCCTCTTGGGCCTGAGAATGTCTCACTCTTTATGCTCCTTGCTGCAGACCTGTTTCTTTTGCAGGGCTCTTGGCCTCTGTCCCTCCACCTCAGCTTACTCATGGCCATCTGTTGCCACAGGCCTCCACCTGGGCAGTGTGTAGTGGAGGAGGGATATGGGAAGAGGGGAAGGTGCTCCCTGTGCTGAGGCTACACCAGCAACCTGCCCTCCCTTTCTGTGTGGAGGCAGTGTTGTGGCTACGCGTGAAAGTTGGCACTTCCCCAACAGGGAGCACAGTGCGGCTGCTGTACAGCAAAACTATACAGAGGCGGCGCCTGTGGCTCAAAGGTGTAGGGTGCCGGCCCCATATACCGGAGGTGGCTGGTTCAAACCTGGCCCCGGCCAAAAACTGCAAAAAAAACCCCACCAAAAAACCCTCCAAAACAAAAAACTATACAGAAGCTGCAGAGCTGTGACTAACTAGGTGAGTAACGTCGGACAAGTTCTTTGACCTCTCTCTAAGCTTCAGCTCCTATGCAAAATAGAGAGGAGGGTAAGTTTATTCCCTTCAAAGATTAACTGTGGCAATCTCTGTAGAGTATGTGGCACAGATTCTGAAGCGTGGTAAACTCAAATGGGAAGTGGAGATGTGGTGATGGACATGGTGAGGATAGTGGTGATGGAGGTGGTGGTGATGGTGATGGTGGTAGAGGAGGTGGTGGTGATGGAGATGGAGGTGGTAGTAGAGGTGGTCATGGTGATCATGTATAATGGCGGTATATTGTTAGTAGTGATGGAGGTGGTGGTGGTGGAAGTAATGGTGTTGAAGGTGGTGATGGAGGTGTTGGTGGTGTTGGAGATGGTGGTGATGGGGTTGGTGATGGAGGGAGTGGTGAAGTGGTAGTGGAGGGGGTGATGGAGGAGGTGGTGGTGTTGGAGATGGTGGTGATGAAGGTGGTGATGGAGGGGTGATGGAGGGGTGATGGTGATGGAGGTGGTGGCAGAGGTGGTAGTGGTAGAGGTGATAGTGATGGAGGGGGTGATGGAGGAGGTGGTGGTGTTGGAGATGGTGGTGATGGAGGTGGTGGCGGAGGTGGTAGTGGTAGAGGTGATAGTGATGGAGGGGGCGATGGAGGAGGTGGTGGTGTTGGAGATGGTGGTGATGATGGTGGTGATGAATTCGGAAGAGCTTCTGGTCGGGAATGAGATGATTATAATGGTGGGGTTGGCGGGGGTGGGAGTGGTAGAGGTATTAGTGATGGAGGGGGCGTGGGAGGAGGTGGTGGCGGGGGAGATGGGGGTGTTGATGGTGGTGATGGAGGGGGTGGGGGAGGGGGGGGTGGTGGTGGTGGCAGAGGGGGTCGGGGTCGAGGTG